>CM069139.1:86688730-86747687 GCA_035221665.1 Okamejei kenojei
ATAGAGAGATAGTATGAGTTGTGAAAAGGGTAGTTGCTAGGACCCACACTTTGGTGGTGTCACTAGCTCTCTTTGGTGGGGACATTGCATACCTTCGCGTGGTATGGCCATGCAGTGTCGGAATGGCATCGACTGGCCGTGCGCAATGAAATAAGATCACATAGCACAAGTTGTCTACAACTTTGGCTGTGCACGCCATATGCAAGAAGAAGACTAGCTCTCTTGACTCTAGAAGAATGAGATGAAATTACAAATTCACAGGCCAGGGTCGTCGATGCAGAGTTACGGGTCTGTCCCACTTGGCCTTCTTTGCGCTCATTTACGGGTCATTAATATAAAATAGGTTGACGCGTTCGTTACGCGTGGGGTGCGCATGCGGTTGTGCATGGTGAGGCGTGGAATGCATGCAGTGGCGAGCTATGGTTATATCGCTCGGTGTCAGGACTTCATAGAGTTAAACTAAATCCTTGCGAGCCACCAGCGTGAGTATCGCGTTGCACACACTGACGCATTGGGTTTCGCATGCTGACACATTGATCAATGCACGCTGGCATACCAACGTCTCACAAATAATCGCCTGGTGACGCAATGGTTATGTCACCGTTGCGTATAGTCATGTGTCGCTGTGCACCGCAGGGTTTTCTTAATGACCGTCAACGCGCAACCAGCGGCTGTGCTGCGCGTGATGACATGTGAATTGCAGCGCATGACGTCGCACGCAATGACGCGTCGACTATTTTACGTATGCGCGTAATGAGGCACAAATGATTGGCCAAAGTGGGGCAGGCCCGTTATTATTTCTCCTTACAACTGAGGTGTCATGCACCAGGGATCTAAGTACCAAAGCAAGTAGCGCCATTCAGCAATGAGTTGTGTAGAAATTTCTTCACACATAATGTGGCAAAATCTTTGGAATTTTCCACCCAAAGAGGTTGGTGGACGCTAGGTTGTTTAGTTTAGTTGTTTTTGTTTAGTGATACAGCGCGGAAACAGGCCCTTTAGGCCCACTGGTCCGCGCATCCCGACCCAGCGATTCCGCACATTAACAACTACCTCTAACACACACTAGGGACAATTTGACACTTACACCAAGGCAATTACACCTACAAAACCTGTACGTCTTTTGGTGTGTGGGTGGAAACCGAAGATTCTCGGAGATAACCCACGCGGTCACGGGAGAGAACGTACAAACTCCATACTGACAGCACCGTCAGTCCAGGATCAAACCCATAGTCTCTGGTGCTGCAAGGCTCTGTAAGGCAGCAACTCTACTGCTGCACCCGATCATTTGGTAAACATTATCCAAATCAAGAGGTGTTTGCTTCATTAGGAAAACAGAAGAATTCTTTGCCACAAAGGGCTGTGAGAGGCCAAGTCAGTGGATTTTTTTAAAGGCGGAGATAGGTTGATTTGATTAGTACGGATGGTCAAAGGGTTATGTGGGATAAGAAGGAGAATGGGTTAGGAGGTGAGTTAGGTCAGCCTTGAGTGAATGGTGGAAGTAGACTTGATGGCTGTATGGCCTATTCTGCTCCTATTCCTTATGACCTTACGATTTCAGCCATGATCTTATCAAAATGGGGGAGAATGACGAGGATGATTGGTGGGAATGGAAAATGGACCGGGTCTTCCTGCTATTTTCTACGCTCTTATACATTATGTTCAGTAGTAGCTGAGGCCAGTGGGCCTCTAATCCTATTATCTTTAAACGACATGCTTAATGCTGCTGACTGCTGTTGCCGTGTCATCTTGTTTGTTATGTGTGACACATGAAATGCATGCCTTCGTTGAAGAGTTGCGCCGTGTTAGGTGTTGAGTTGACAGCAGTGCTGAGTGTGTGCAAGGGGTATTGATATGCAGAGCAGAATCTGGTGGGCTGTGTTGCAATGGACTTTGACTACTTGTGGGGAGATGAGATTCTTGCAAAAGACTGCGAAGTCGCATGTTAGGTAGTGATATCTTCCTTCAATTGCTGGTGCATGTCTACCCTTGACAGCTCTTCTGGACTTCACAAAAAAACCCAGGGGCCTTCCTCAACGTCACAGGAAACTGCTTCCTATCATGCCCCCCATCCGCTGCGTGTGATAGGAGCAGAAAGGTACAGCACACTCATATTTTGCTTGGGAAGCTTACATCCAGCGGAGATGAGTATTGATTTCTCGAACTTCAAGTAACCCTCGCTTTCCCTCTATCTCGTCCCTCCCTTTTAATTTCTCCAACTAGTCTCACTGACCTCCTGATTATTTACTGTTTTGGTATGCCTCATTGTCACCTTCCACTCAGCCGACAATGGACCAGATTCTTATTTCCTGAAGCATGTCTGCTTTGATCTGTCATTTTTCACACCTACCCCTTCCTTATCTCTAGATTTCCTCTCCCCCTGACTCTGTCTCCCGAAATGTCACCATTCTTCTCTCCAGAGATGCTGCTGACCCAATGACGTTATCCAAGCTGTTAGTGTCTGTGGTACGGTGGTTGCTTTTCAGATTGGAGGCCTTGTGGCTGCGGTTTGATGCAGTTTTGTCTGGTTTTTATTATTATATCAATTGATGATTTGGGTGAGAATATGGTGGCATAGGTGTAAGTTTGCAGATAACACAAAATTGGGGGCATAGACGTTATTGGAAAAGGCGTTTTTGATGTTACACCAGGATGCAGATCAAAAATGGAAAGTGGGGTAAGGGATGTTGCGACGTAGTTGGAACAGAGATAAACTAAAGATGCAAATACAGCATCAACAGACGGTTCCACCCAAGATGTGTACAAGAACGTTCACAGGAGATCCGTTCTTACCTGTGGCTATCACTGTACAACCCCTCGTGATTCATTGTCGTTGGGGTATGACTAAACTCCCATCCACCATCTTTGCACATTCCATTCATGGCACTTTCCACTCGTCACTTTAATTTCATGTTTCACTAGATCGTTGGATCTGCTACCCCCTACCCACCCGTCCCACCCATAGCCCCCAAGGGGGAGGGCGTGGTTCCTCCACTTCAAGCCGTTCCCGGTGCGTAATGATTCCAAGCACTCAGCTTGGCCTCACTCAGCAATTGCTCCTTAACAAAATAATTTGCAACGGCCCCTGCTAGCTGAGCCATTGTGACGTCATCAGTGGAATTTGTTTTTCTGCGCCTGGAATTCAAAAGTATTTTGATTTTTTAAAAATTTAATCAGTAATAAGTCAAGAAATAAAGCATAAATTGTTCAATGAAAGTGATCTCTGCCTAGAGGGGAAAAGTGTGAATCAGAATATGTAAATATTCTTGTGAAAGTTGCCGTTTTTAAAGCTTTAATCGTGAATAATGTGTCAAAATAAGGATTATTAAATCTTCAGTGAAGATGATCACTGCTAGCTGAGCCATTGTGACGTCATCAGTGAAAGCTGGTCATTTTAAATGTATAGTCTTTTGATGTTTTTAAACATTACTTACTTTTAATTAGTAATGTCAAGAAATAAAGCATAAAATGTTCAGTTGAAGGCGATCTTTGCCTCGTGGGGAAAAATGTGAATCAGAATATGTAAAAATCTTGTGAAAGTTGCATTTTTAAAGCTTTCTAATCATGAATATCGTGTCAAACTATTAGGTTGGAAATCTTCATTGAAGGATGATCTCTGCCAAGCGAAGACAATGTGACGTTCTTAAGTTGAAGCTGGCAGTTTTAATTTCAAAGTCTTTTGACTTTTTTTTACTTTTATTTGTACAGAGATCGAGAATAAGTCAAGAAATAAAGCATAAATGTTTATGATAAGGTGAAACCCAGGGCACACCAAAAATTCCACTCAAACAGGAAAAAATGTTCAATTGGAATATGTAAAATTATAATTTGTTACCGCTTAGTTAAGTTAGAGACGGTGCAGGAAAACTTTCAGCAAAATGTAATGTGGATGGGGGCCTTAAATTGTAAAGAAGAGATTGGACAGGCTGAGTCTGTTTTTCTTGGAACAATGGAGGTGAGAGGGTACAGGTTAGAGATGGAAAATGCCAAATTTTGGTTTACCATGTGGGGTTTGTGTAATGGGGGTCTTAAAAAGGTGAGAAGGAGGAAGATGGTCAAGAGGATCTGCTGATACATCTTTCACTCGTTTTCTTTGGTTGGAATATATGTGTTAGACAAAGGGCCAGGTTTCTAGCCAAGCATATCTATGAGTCAAAAGCTTTTCACTGATTATCCCGGTACACTTGACACATTAAATTAAAAACTAATCTAAACAAAAACTATACTTGACTTTATGAGAACTGGCTTGCCTAAAAGCACCAACTGCCAAGACACAAATTAATGTTGCTGACAAGAATAGTGTTCCATTACTTTACAACAGTCTGTGTAAAAGTTCCAAATCGTACAGAATGTGTATGAAGGAACTTGCCTGGGAAAGATGGTGGCACCTCATGGGCAGCAGGCCTCTGCAGTCCGTCAGTCTTTTAATTTTTGTCTGTTGAGTGTTAGTTTGGTTGTAGTTTTTATATATTGTTTTAAGCTGTGTATATGTAGGGGGCGGGGGGGGGGGGACTTTTAAATCTCTTCCCTGTACGGGGACTGACCACTTTTACCTGTTGGGTCTCCGTTGTTTCTTGGGCCCTCAGCACCGTGGAGCGGCCTCAACCGGAGGGGCACGGACCAGCGGAGCCTGCGGACTCGCTATCGTGGAGATGGCCGTGTGTCGGAGGCGTGGAGAGCTGTGGTGGCGCGTGGCTGCGACATGACTTTGGAGATTAGGAGGCTCCGGCGCAGGCCCGGTGGACGGTGGGACATTGGGAGATCGGGGTACCTGGTGGGAGTTCGCTTTTCGGAGCTGCCGCAACGGCAACTTCTCCCGCTCCCGAATTGCGTGGTTGAAGGCGATAGTTACCCTGGAGTGGGGCCTTACATCGCCTGGCGCGGCACTCTTAATCGGCACTCGGGAACTTGCAAGCGACGCCGGGGGGCTCAAAACATCAAGACCCAGGAGGCGGGCCTCTACATAGCCTGAAGCGCCTTAATGCCCGAACTTGCCATCGCTCGCTGGGGGCTCCAACATCGGGAGAAGAATGGAACACAGGGGGAGACAATGTCTTTGCCTTCCATGACAGGTGAGGAGGAGATTACGGTGATGGATGTCTGTGTAAATTGTGTTGGTGTAGTGCATTGTTCTTTTTTGTTGTATGAACTGCAGACAACTAAATTCCGTTTTGAAATTCATTTGAGGTTCAAAGGACAATAAACGGTATTGCATTGTATTGTATTGCTAGATGCTGCTTTACAACGAAGATAGACACAAAAAGGGCTGGAATAACTCAGCAGGACAGGCAGCAACTCTGGGAGAGAAGGTGACGTTTGGTCGAGACCCTTCTTCGGGTAGCATCGATACCTAGCGGTAGTAAAGGAAAGCAAACTCAATGTAGCATTTTCTTTCAAGAGGGTTGCATACAAAAAAAGGGTGTAATGTTGAGCGCTGGTAGGCCACATTTGGAATATTGTGAGCATGTTCCAAAGGGTTAATTCCGGGATGGCAGGATTGTTGTATGTTGAAAGAATGATGTGACTGGGCTTGTATAAATGGAATTTAGACGATGAGAGGGGATCTTATGAAACAAATAAAATTATTAAGGGATTGGTCACGCTAAAGGTAGAAAAAATGTTCCGATGTTGGGGGAGTGCAGAACAGGGGGCACAGTTTAAGAATAAGGGTAAGCAATTTAGAACAGAAATTAGGAAAAAAAAAATGTCACCAGAGAGTTGTGAATCTGTGGAATTCTTTGCCTAAGAAGGTGTGGAGGGCCAATTCCTCTGGATGCTTTCAAGAGAGAGTTATGTGGAAGCTCTTAAAAATAGTGGATTCAAAGGATATGGGGAGTATGAAGGCAGGAATGGTGGTATTGATGGGGATGAGATCAGCATGATCACAGTGAAAGGCGGGTGCTGGAACGAAGGGTGAATGGCCTACTCCTGCACTATTGTCTATAATATTGTATTATCAGACCATTGATATAATCATCTGGGGTGACATGCAAAACAAGTATTTTGTAGCAGGTGATTCAAGGAATACATTTGTTGAATTAAGTTGTTTGCCATTTATCTGCATTACCGGTTCTACACATTGCATTCCAGTTAGATATTATCAAAAACAATTGGATAATTGGGTGGACATGCTCATGCTAGCAAACACAGCTGGAATTAATGCTGTCAGAAATTGTCAGGTGGAAGATAATTAAGCTGTAATTAAGGACTCGTTTTTAACTTTAGTTTATTTTTTCTGCTTCAGTTGTCGAATGTTGCTTTCGGGGTCCCGGTCATAATGACATCTTTTTGCCATATACCTATCCTAAAGGACATGACCCCACAGACAAGCACCAGGCCACTATCTCTAGCAACCATATGCCTTCATTCCTCCTGCTCCTGACCCCCCAAGCCTCAAACTCATCGTTCCCCAGCCCCGCACGGCCCGATTTTACCTTCTTCCCAAAATCCATAAACCTGACTGTCCTGGCAGACCATTGTTTCTGCATGTTGTTCGTGCCCTACCAAACTTATTTCTACATACTCGATTCCATCATATCCCCCCTGGTTAAATCATCCCAAATCCTATGTTCAAGACACCTCACACGCTCTATCGTTACTCCAGGACCTTCAATTTTCCAGGCCACCACTCCCTATCTTCCACCATGGATATCCAGTCACTTACACTCCATCCCCTCACCAGGAGGGTCTTCAAAGCCTCCGTTTTTCCTCGACGGGAAACAATCAATCCCATCTTACTGACACTCTCCTCCGCATAGCGAAGCTGGTCCTTACCTCAATAACTTTTCTGTTAGTCTGACTCTCCCATTTCCTCCAAACACAAGGCGTAGCTATGGGCAGGGGCGAAACACGGGGGGGGGGGGGGGGCTAGATAGGACACGTCACCCCCATGTTTTGAGAGCTGGGGGACATCCCAAGTTTTTGTAATCGGATTTAAAATCTCCGCTTTCTCGGAGACTGTGATCGAGGGGCGGCGATTGCGACAAGGGAGACATCAGTCAGCAGGCAATGGGGCGGGACATGATGATCCAGAGCGGGATTGGAGGAGGGAGGAGTGGGGGGGGGGGGGGGGTGGGAGGGGTGGGACTGAAGATAGACAGTTTGCGGTGCATTGGAGGAGGGAGACGTGGCTCAGACCTGCGGCCTCATCACAGCAGGAGTCAGACGAAGCTGTACCCCCGGGTCCACAGCAGCGCAGAGAAGAAACAGCGCTAAACCCAGCTCAACTGTGCAGGTGTGAAACTGCACTGGGCCTGCGGGAATAGGGCAGCGCGGAGAAGCAGCTGTGGCTATCCAATCAGTCCAGGCAGGGCTGTAGGTTACCCCGGCGAGTCAGGCAGTTGAGCTGCATGTTAGTGCTGGATTGAGCTCTGAAGACTGTGCATGTGTGTGTGTGAGTGTGCGCATGCGCGCGTGGCGCCAAAAAAATTCTGTCCCCTGTCACGGTCCCCCTCCATGTTTTGACAGCGTGAAGTTTATGCTCTTGGCTATGGGACGCGCATGGGCCTAGATACGCTGCTCTTTGTAGGGTAGTTGACCAATCCTGTTTGAGGCGTACCATGGCCCTATCCCAGACCTCTACTCCGCTAATCGATGATTGCATTGTGCTACCTCCTGCCACACGCACAACTACTTTGTGTCTATCTTCAGTGTAAACCAGCATTTGGTTCTTTTGCTCGGTAAGTAATTCCCTTATCGACGTATTTTATCTGTTAAAACTATAACTAAAAAAAAGTAGCGGTTGCGGCATGATTAGATTAGGGAGTGGTGTAGCATCTGAAACAATGGAATAGTAACATCTATTTAACAATCATTACAGCTTTTCACGTGGCTACCCGATTTGAGTACTCAGTTTCACACTTTCATTGATATCGATGGGTTGAAAGTGCTCGTGATGAGGGACAGAGCTTAACAACCTCCTGTACTTTGTATTATGTTTTCCTTTAGACCTTCGAGATTCAGTGTGGAAAAACAAGCCCTTAGGCCCACCAAAATCCTCGCTACGAATCAAGACGATTACCCGTACACTAGAGCTTCTACCCTTGACTAGGGGCAATTTTTACAATTTTACAGAGGCAATCAACCTACAAACCTGAGCTCAATTTTGGTGTGTGGGAGGAAAAACACCGCAGCACCCGGGGAAAGCCACGCTGGTCACGGGTGAGAACGTACAACTCTGTCAGGTCAGCACGTAGTCAGGAAGGTAAGCCGGGCGACTGGCGCCTGTGAGGCAGCAACCTCTACCACATTGTGGCGTACATGTAAACATGTTTTTTTATTTGTTATTCCTTTATGTTGTAGAACGTTGTTGATTTGTTCAGAGCAAGAGTTGGTTGCATTAGTCAAGATTCACCTATGAATTAGTGTTAATTCAACCGTCCAATCGATCAGACTATTACCTATTTTTGTGTCTTTCACAGTGGGTCCTAAGCAAGTCATTCACGCCAGCTGGCATCATGGACCAAGGCAATTCCAAGTTCCTGATTGCAGTGCATCAGCTGTTCCCTCTGCTCACGGGTCGTTGGAGAGCAAACGGATGCAGGAACTTGACCCATATCCTTCCCTCCCTCAGGCTCCCCAGCCACACGACTAACAGGGCAGATTTAGAGGATAGGAACTGCAGTGCTGGGCTTTAAATCGAAGATAGACACAAAAAGCTGAGTAACTCGGCGGGTGGGGCAGCATCATCTGAGAGAGAAGGGAATGGGTGATGTTTTTCTGGGTCGACACCTTCTTAAGATGCCCACTCCCCTGACATCAGTCTCGGATCTCGACCCGAACATTCACCTATCCATGTTCTCCAGAGATGCTGCCTGACTCACTGAGTTACTCCAGCACTTTGTGGTCCTTTTGTTGTAAACCGGATCTGCAATTCCTTGATATCATACCTCCAGCTTATATGGAGGTCTTGCTCTCTACTGTTTGCTGGCATTTAGTGTTATGGTGAATGTGACGGTCTGTGGTTGAGCCCACTGCTAACAACACGTTGCAACCTGAAACATTCAAGAATGCGCCCTTTTCACAAAGGGAAGTAGGAGCTTTCTGTGGAAGTCAACTCATGCTCAATTTACATAACCATATAACCATATAACCTTATCACAATTACAGCACGGAGACAGGCCCTCTCGGCCGTCTTCAGTCCGTGCGACCATTTGTTTTCCCCTAGTCCCATCTACCTGCACTCAAGACCATACCCTCCATTCCTTCCACGTCCATATACCTATCACTTTACTTTTAAATGTTAAAATCGATCCTGCCTCCACCACCCTCTGCTGAGGAAGCTCATTCCACACAGCCACACCTCTGAGTAAAGACGTTTCCCCTCACGTTACCCCTAAATTTGTCCCTTAATTCTCATGTCATGCCTCTTGTTTGAATCTTTCCTACCTCAATGGAAAAGCTTATCCCAACGTCAACTCTGTCCTATCCTTTCATCAATTTTAAAGGACCTCAATCAAGTCACCCCCTTAACCTTCTGCGCTCCAAAGAATAAAGACCTAACTTGTTCAACCTTTCTCTTTGTAACTTAGTTGCTGGAAGCCTGCTGGCACCATTCTAGTAAATCTCCTCTGTACTCTCTCTATTTTGTTGACATCCTTCCTATAATTAGGCGACCAAAATTGTAACAACCATACTCCAGAATTGGTCTTTAACAATGCCTTGTACAATTTTAACATTACTTCCTACTCCTATATTCAATGCCTCTGTTTAATAAAGGCCACACCAAGGGCTTTCGTTTACCACCCTATCTTACATGCGATTCCACCTTCAGGGGAAACTATGCACAGTTATTCCTAGATCCCTCTTTTCCACAGAATTCCTCAATTCCCTACCATTTACCATGTGCGGTCCTAAATTTGATTTGTCCTGCAAGATGCAGACTTCATAACTTATCAGCACATTTAAACTCCATCTGCCATCTTTCAGCCCACATTTTTCCAAATGGCCAAATACTCTCTGTAGACTTGAGAATTTACTTCATTATCCACAATACCACCTATTTAGTATCATCTGTATACTTAATTATCAATTTTCCACACATCATCCAGATCATTGATAGATACTGACAAACAAACAGTGGACCCAACACAGATCCCTGAGGCACCCCTCTGGGTCACGGCTTCCAACCTGACAAACAGCCATCACCCATTACTCTCTGACATCTCCATTAGCCACTGTTGAATCCATCTTGCTACTCCGCCATTAACACCCAAAGATTGAACCTTCTGAACCAACCTTCCATGGGGAACCTGTCAAAGGCCTTACTGAAATCCATATAGACAACACCCACTTGCTTTACCCTCATCAATTTCCCTAGTTACCGCTTCAAAAAATTCAAGAAGGTTTGTCAACATGACATTCCAGGCACAAATCATGTTGACTGTTCTGATCAGACCCTGTTTATCCAGTGCTTATATATATTATCTCTAAGTATACTTTCCATTAATTTGACCCACCACTTGACGTCAAACTAATAGGTTATAATTGCTAGGTTCTATCTTTGAACCCTTTTTAAACATGGGAAACAACATTGCGCAGTACGCCAATCCCTCCGGCACTTTTCCCGTTCTAATGACATTTGAAATATTTCTGTCATAGCTCCTGTCTATTTCTACAACTTCCCTCAATGTCTAGGGAATATCCTGTCAGGATGGCGAGACTTATCACTTTTATATTTTTCAAAAGTGTCAGTACTTCTCCTCTTTGAATCTCATAGTTTCCATAGTACTCTACTTTTTCCCCTAACTCACGAGTTCAATATCCTTCTCCTTGGTGAATACCGAAGAGAAAAGAAAATGTTCAATATCTCCCCATCTCTTTTGGCTCTGCAGATAGCTGTCCATTCAGGTTCTCTAATGGTCCAATTTTATCCACTCGTATCCTTTTGCTATTAATATAGCTGTAGAAACCCTTTGGGTTTACTTTCACCTTCTTGCAAAGCAAATCCATATCTTCTTTTAGCCTTCCTAATTTCTATTCTTTAGATTCTTTTTTACATTCTTTATACTCCTCTAGCACCTCATTTACTCCATGCCTCCTATAAGATTATGTAGACTATCTCTCTTTTTTCGAAACAAAGTGTCCAATTCCCCTTGAAAACATGGACTCTTTCCAATTTTTACTATTTCCTTTCAAACCTAACAGGGACATAAAGATTCTGTTACTCTTTCAATTCCCTTTAAATGTCCTCCATTCTCTTCTACATCCTTCCATGAAACAAAGTGTCCCAAATTCACTTCCTTTTAAAATCCTTACGCATTCCTCAAGTTAGCTTTCTCAATCAAAAAATCTCACCCTGTCCAGTTTTGACTCTCTCCATAATTATTATTGAAAACTAATGGAATATTGTGATCACTGGTCCGAAGTGCTCACCAACGCATACTCCGTCAACTGGACCCTGCCTCATTTTCCCCTAACAGGAGGTTCAGCACTGACCCTTCTCTGGTCGATACCTCTATGTACTGCTGCAAAAAAAAACTATCCTGCACAATTTTACAAACTCCATACATCCAGCCCATTTAAGAATGTGTTTCCCAGTCTTATTTTTGGAAAAGTTGTAATTCTCCACAATCACTACCTTGTTGCTTACTACTAATATCTGCTTCTATCTCCTTTATATTTGCTCTTCCAATTCATGCTCCCCATTTGGCGGTCTATAATACACCCCTAAAAGTGTTGCTACACGTTCCCATTTCTCAGTTCCACCCAAATAGCCTCCCTAGACGAAGCCCTTCTAATTATCCTGCCAAAAGCAATGCTGTAATATCTTCTCTGACAAGCAATGCAACACCTCCCCTCTGGTTCCCTTCCAATTCTATCACACCTGAAGCAAACGAAATCCTGGAATATTTAGTTTCCAATCACAGCCCTTCCTCCTGCAACCCATGTTTCACTGATTGCCACAACATCATCCATTTAGGTGTCAATCCAGGCTCTAAGTTCGTCACCTTACTTACAATGCTCCTAGCATTAAAATATACACATTTTAGAAACCCACCATCCCTTATTCTCTGTCTATTATCTTTTTTCATCTTTCTCGCCTACATTTTGGATCGTGTGCTTCCCTTCTCTGCCTCTTGCCGCACACCCCTGACCCTAGGCCCCTCTACCGAGTCCCTCCCCCCCAGCTTTCTAGTTTTAAAGTATATGGCCAGCATTGATTTGAAGGATGCATATTACTCAGTGTCTGTTCATTGTGATGATAGGAGATATTTGAAGTTTACCTGGATGAGTCAGTTGTTGGCAATTCAAAGCATTGCCTAATGGATTAAACTTCAGCTCTTAGAATATTTACCAAATTGTTGAAACCTGTTCTAGGATTACTTCGGGAGCTCAGGTGGCCAGGGCATGTTGTAATGGCCTATTTAGACGTTATTTATAATTATCGGGAAGACTCTGATGCAGCTGAATCATCTGTTTTAATTGTTAAACTCGCTTTTGAACATTTGGGGTTCATCATGTAATCCAGATAAAACCAAATTATTACCAGTTAGATTGTTTTTTTCAGATACCCAACAGATGCTCGCCTGATGTGCAGTGTCATATTTTTTATCTTTACATTGAGGCTACCAGAGTCCTCGAGGAACAGTGAGTCTGCATTATTGATTAGCCACAAAAACCACACAATAAGGTGTCGGTGCAAACAATTTCAAGGTGGCTAAAGCAGATTCTGGTGAGTGCTGGGATTGATACTGATAAATTCATATCTCATTCCACCAGGGCGGCATCAACTTCTGCGGCCAGGGCGGATGGACGTGCCTATAGACCATATCTGCCTCGCGGCGGGGGGGGCCGCAGGATGGTCCAGTGAGCTGACCTTCCAGAGACTTTACCATAAGCAATTGCAAGGCAGGGGGTATTTGCTGAGTCGGTTATTATTTTAAGTTCGGTTATATAGTTTTCCCCCTGAGATAGAGGGTTGCTATTGTTTTTCTTTGTAATAAAACCATTAATTCATTTGAACAATGTTGAATGCATTATTGATTATTTAATTATGTTGAGTCAATCAATGCAGTGAGAGGTCGGATTTGAATTTGCGGCATGAAATCACAGTGCTTTGAAATCTTCACATAGTCACTCACGTGACTCCGAAGTAAAATAGTAAGATTAAATGAGAAACTTACTAGTTTGAAGTTTGATCTTTATTTTATGAGAAGTTACGATGAGGGATTAGGTGCCCTCCGCTCCCAACCCTCATAAATATAATCTGGTAGTTCTTGTCTCTGTTATCTTCCTATTATACTTCAGTCACTATTACCTGTGATTTCACTCCGCTACTTTGACGATTGACGCACTACGGCCCTGGACGGGGTTCTTCACCTAATCCCTCATCGTAACTCCTCATAAATAAAGATTAAACTTCAAACTGGTAAGTTCTCATTTAATCTCACTATTCTGTTTCTATTCTGTTCTGTAGTTTTTGCACAGTCGCAGGCATTGCCCCGCACATCTTGTATGTGTATGTGACAAATAAAGTTGACTTGACTTGTACCAAAGTTTGGATTACTAACTTTGTTAAATGGAAGTTTGTACTTTATTATTCAGTAAATGGAGTATTATTTTCGAGAGGGTAATGGGCCAGTGATCTGAAGGTCACTGAGGTGTCACACATCATCGGGCAGCTATTTGTAAATGGGTGATTTGTATCAGATGTGTTCACCATTCAATCCTCCACTTACCTGTAGTTGCCATCTAGCTTAAACTCAGTATATTATAATTAAATCCAGTTACCCTTAATTGTGTCTGCCTATGCAATTATGTGGGTGGGGTTTATATACCTAGTGTGAGGCGTGTTTTTGGCTAGAGGATTCTGACATAGATTCCCAGATGGTTAGTTCAGTTTGGTGAAGGCCATGGACAGTTTTTGACCGTGTCCAGGAGCTAAGAGCATAATTGATATATCTGTTGTCAGACCATGTGCTTCTACGAGAAGCCATTTTATGAATTATCTTACTGCTTTGTACTACAATAAATAAAACTATTTAATGAAGAGGACTGTTTCTGGGAATATTCATCTTTCGACTGCTTGGAATGCCTCGCTGAGAGCGCGTAGAATGCATAACGATCCTTATCTAACCATGGCCAGCAAATTGTGATTATCGGGGACTAAAACCTTGAGACGTCATGAAGACTGTCACTACATACCCGAAGGAATTTAATAACAGCCTCAATCACATTGACAGAGGCAAGAGCCAGAACCCTTTGAGACTCAGCTTGTCTTGGACCTCTACATGTTTAGTTTAGTTTAGAGATACAGCGCGGAAACAGGCCCTTCGGCCCACCAAGTGATAACAATAATATCTTTTATTGTCATTACAATAATTGCAACGAGATTTGGTTTGCAACTTTCATCCGATGTCATAACTTATATCGACAAATAAAATTTAGGTTTAAATACAATTATAAATAAAAAATTAGGTTTAATTAGGTTTTTGAAGCAGTAAACTAGGGAAATTGATGAGGGTAAAGCAGTGGGATAACCATATAACATAAAACAATTACAGCATGGAAACAGGCCCTCTCGGCCCTTCCAGTCCGTGCCAACCATCTGTTTTCCCCTAGTCCCATCTACCTGCTCATTCCCTCCATTACCCCTCCATTCCCTTCCCGTCCATATACCTATCCACTTTACTTTTAAATGTTAAAATCGATCCTGCCTCCACCACTTCTGCTGGAAGCCCATTCCACACAGCCACCACCTCTGAGTAAAGAAGTTCCCCCTCACGTTACCCGAAACCTCTGTCCCTTAATTCTCATGTCATGCCCTCTTGTTTGAATCTTCCCGACTCAATGGGAAAAACGTATCCACGTCAACTCTGTCTATCCCTTTCATCATTTTAAAGACCTCAATCAAGTCCCACCTTAACCTTCTGCGCTCCAAAGAATAAAGACCTAACTTGTTCAACCTTTCTCTGTAACATAGTTGCTGGAATTCCTGGCAACATTCTAGTACATCTCCTCTGTACTTTCTCTATTTTGTTGACATCCTTCCTATAATTAGGCGACAAAATTGTCACACCATACTCCAGAATTGGTCTTACCAATGCCTTGTACAATTTTAACATTACTTCCCTACTCCTATATTCAATGCTCTGATTTATAAAGGCCAGCACACCCAAAGGCTTTCTTTACCACCCTATCTACATGCGATTCCACCTTCAGGGAACTATGCACAGTTATACCTAGATCCTCTGTTCCACAGCATTCCTCAATTCCCTACCATTTTTACCATGTACGTCCTATTTTGATTTGTCCTGCCAAGATGTAGCACTTCACACTTAACAGCATTAAACTCCATCTGCCATCTTTCAGCCCACTTTTCCAAATGGCCCAAATCTCTCTGTAGACTTTGAAAATCTACTTCATTATCCACAACACCACCTATCTTAGTATCATCTGCATACTTACTTATCCAATTTTCCACCCCTTCATCCAGATCATTGATGTACATGACAAACAACAGTGGACCCAACACAGATCCCTGGGGCACCCCACTGGTCACCGGCTTCCAACCTGACAAACAGCCATCCACCATTACTCTCTGACATCTCCCATTCAGCCACTGTTGAATCCATCTTGCTACTCCGCATTAACACCCAAAGATTGAACCTTCTTAACCAACCTTCCATGGGGAACCTTGTCAAAGGCCTTACTGAAATCCATATAGACAACATCCACTGCTTTACCCCTCATCAATTTCCCTAGTTACCGCTTCAAAAAATTCAAGAAGGTTTGTCAAACATGACCTACCAGGCACAAATCCATGTTGACTGTTCCTGATCAGACCCTGTTTATCCAGATGCTTATATATATTATCTCTAAGTATCCTTTCCATTAATTTGCCCACCACTGATGTCAAACTAATAGGTCTATAATTGCTAGGTTTATTCTTTGAACCCTTTTTAAACAATGGAACAACATGCGCAGTACGCCAATCCTCCGGCACTATTCCCATTTCTAATGACATTTGAAATATTTCTGTCATAGCTCCTGCTATTTTTACACTAACTTCCCTCAATGTCCTAGGGAATATCCTGTCAGGACCTGGAGACTTATCCACTTTTATATTTTTCAAAAGTGTCAGTACTTCCTCCTCTTTGAATCTCATGTAAGTACTTCCTCCTCTTTGAATCTCAGATGTTGTCTATATGGATTTCAGTAAGACCTTTGACAAGGTTCCCCATTAGACCAGTAAAATCAACACCGACTAAAGTGCGAGGCCGGGGGAGACAGTCCATGGGGTGGGGAGGTTACTCATCAGGCCCGGTTCAGAGCCACTATAGGGCGTAGAAGGCCTTGTAACGTCTGCCGGAAGGGAGTAGTTCGAACAGTCCATTACAAGGGTGAGAGGAGTCTTTTACGGATGCTGACGGCCTTCCTGAGGAATCGTGTGTGGTAGATGCCCTCCAAGGCTGGTAGCGGTGTCCCAATAATCTGTTGCGCTCTGTGGACAACGCGCTGAAGAGCTCTCCTCTCCGCCTCCGTGCAGCTGAGATACCACACAGAGATGCCATACGTTAGTATACTCTCTGTGGTGCAGCGGTAGAAGGTTGTCAGCAGCTGTTGGGGCAGACCAGTCCGTTTCAATGTTCTTAGGAAGAACAGTCGGTGCTGTGCCTTTTTGACCAGCGCAGGGGTGTTGGTGGACCATGTGAGGTCCTCTGAGATGTGAGTGCCCAGAAACTTGTCCTCGCTGACCAGCGATCCTCACACATTAACACTATCCTACACACACTAGGGACAATTTTAACATTTTACCAAGCCAATTTACCTACAAACCCGCACGTCTTTGGAGTGTGGGAGGAAACCAAAGATCTTGGAGAAAATTCACGTGGTCACGGGGAAAACGTACAAAACTGGGTCTCTGGCACTGCAAAGCGCAGCAAGGCAGCAACTCTACCGCTGCGCTGCCGCTCAGCCAAATCGGGAAGACTTAATCACACTTGACTGCTGACGCTGGTTAATGTGACCACTCACTCCACCACCAGCACCCAGTCGTGCAGCAGAGAATCAGGGACCGCGAGCTGTTAAAGGTCAGGACTCTCCGTAGGCGCAGGCTCCACGAGGGCCAAGGATGTGAACATACGAGGTCTGAGGAAGGGTGTTGGCCCAAAACGTCACCTTTTCCTGTTTTCCAGAGATGCTGCCTGTCCCGCTGAATTACTCCAGCTTTTGAATGAATGAATAAATGCTTTATTGTCACATGTGACAGGTCACAGTGAAATTCTTTCCTTGGTATGCCAATAGTCGCCATATAAAGGGTGCATGACACAGTTACAAAGTCCCCCGCGCCAGGTCCCACTTTGTTCTCCCCCCCTCCCCCACCCTATCGGCAGCCCCCCCCACGCTGGGTCCCCCTTTGTTCCTTCCCCCGGCAGCGGAATCCTCACTTCCTCGTGTCCGTCCGCGTCCGTCCGTCGGCGCCATCATCGACCGTGAACCGACCTGTCCACTATCGCTGCTGGGTCCTCTCTGGACGCCTCTGTGCTGTCGACCCAGTCCCCAGCCGCGAGCTCCACAGACCCAGGCAGCGGCCTCCGACCCACGAGGCTCCAGCCCCGACTTCTCCGCGGCCATCCAGGAGGCATCGAGACTGTGGCACCTCGATGAAGGCTTCCTTCCGGCCACTTTCCCAGTCCGTAACCCCGGCCCGGCGTGGAGCCTTTTGTGTCTTTCTCCAGTGCAAACCAGCATCTGCAGTCCCTTCCTACACAAGTAAATATCAAGTGTACAAAACCTTACTATATAAAACATACATTGACATTAGTCGGATCAGCGATAGTGCATTTACGAAATGACCTAGAGATAGTCCAAAATATTTTGCAGAGGATGAAAGCTGTTTGATTTTCACTGGTGACTTTTTTACTGTAGGAAACAATAACTTGTACACAGCTAACTCAACACACATCCATGTGGCTGTGATCAAATTGACATTCACAGTACACAGCTATAGCATCCAACAACAAACTATTTGGTCACTGCCACACTGATGTGTGTGGAGTTAGCTCTGTACAAACTGCTGCTTCCTATGATAAAAAGACAGTGAAAATCAATCAGCGCTTTGTCAGATTAATTTTTCAGATTAACATCTGGGCTCTCATTTTTTAGACTTGTCAAAGTTCTTTCTGAAGTCCATGCAGCCCACATCAACTTGCATACATTTCTCGTCAATACATGTGAATCGAGAACCAGAGGACTAAGGTTTAAGGTGACGGGAGATAGATTTAAAAGGAACCAAAGGGGTAATTTTTTACACAAAGGGTTGTGGGCGTATGGAATGAGCTGCCGGAGGAGGTAATCAAGGCAGGGACTATTGCAAAGTTTAAGAAACATTGAGACAAGTACATGTGAAAGTAAGCCTGCAGTGAAGAAAGCTAATGGCATGTTGGCCTTCATTGCGAGAGGATTTAAGTTTAGGAGCAAGGAGGTCCTACTGCAGTTGCACAAGGCCCTGGCGAGACTACACCTGGAGTATTGCGTGCAATTTTGGTCTCCAAATTTGAGGAAGGACATTATTGCTATTGAGGGAGTGCAGCGTAGGTTCACCAGGTTAACTCCCGGGATGGCAGGACTGATGTATGATGAAAGAATGGGTCGACTGGGCTAGATGCAGGAACAATTTTCTCGATGTTGGGGGAGTCCAGAACCAAGGGTCACAGTTTAAGTATAAGAGGTAGGACTGAGATGAGGAAAAACGTTTTCACCCAGAGAACTGAACCATCCTGTCACAACCAGAGAGCGGTGCTGAACTACTATCTACCTAATTGGTGACCCTCGAACTATCCTTGATTGGACTTCACAGACTTTACCTTGCACTAAACGTTATTCACTTATCATGTATCTGTACACTGTAACTGGCTCGAGTGTAATCATGTATTGTCTTTCTGATGACTGGATAGTACCTCGGTACATGTGACAATGAACTAAACAAACTGAAACTGAAGTAAATCCAAAATAATCTAATAGATCGGGCACCGCTCCAAGTGGTCGGACAGGCAGATCGGACGTGGTCTGCAGAGGTTCGGAGTGGTGGAGCAGCGGTGGGGGAGAACATGGACGGGCCGACCTCTGCAACTCCGACCCACAGCCGTTGCCACGACAACGGGCCCTTATGGCCAAGTTAGGTCTCTATATTGTGAACAATGTTGGACTGGAATCATATAAAATGTTCACGTGTTACAAGTTCACAAGTTATAGGAGTAGAATTAGGCTATTCGGCCAATCGAGTCTACTCCAACGTCCAATCATGGCTGATCTCTGCCTCTTAATCCCATTTTCCTGCCTTCGTCTCATAACTCTTGACACCCACACTAATCAAGAATTTGTCTATCACTGCCTGAAAATATCCACTGACTAGGCCTCCACAGCCCTCTGTGGCAATGTGTTCCACAGATTCACCACCCTCTGACTAAGGACGTTCCTCCTCACCTCCATTCTAAAAGAGCACCCTTTAATTTTGAGGCTAAGAACTCTGGTCCTAGACTCTCCCACCAATGTGGACCTCGTTAAAACTTACCAAATAGTGAAAGTCCTGGAGAGAGTGGATGTGGAGAGGATGTTTCCATTAGTGGGAGAGCCTAGGATCAGAGGTCATAGCCTCAGAATTATAGGACGTACCTTTAGAAAGGAGATGATGGAATTTCTTCAGTCAGAAGGTGGTGAATCTGTGGCAATCATTAGCACAGACAAGACATTGGTAGTATCATGTTGGAGATTGTTCAGTGCGGGTGTCAGGGGTTATGGGGAGAAGACAGGAGAATGGGGTTAGGAGGGAGAGATAGATCAGCCATGATTAAATGGCGGAGTAGACCTGATGGGTCAAATGGCCTAATTCTACTCCTATATTTCTATTCCATCTGTGGAATTCTCTGCCAATCTGTGGAATTCTCTGCCACAGAAGGTAATTGAGGCCAGTTTGTTGGCCATATTTAAGAGGGGCCATATTAAAGTTGGATGTGGCCCTTGTGGCTGAAGGGATCAGGGGGTATGGAGAGAAGGCAGGTACGGGATACTGAGTTGGATGATCAGCCATGATCATATTGAATGGCGGTGCAGGCTCGAAGGGCCGAATGGCCTGCTCCTGCACCTAATTTCTATGTTTCTATGTTTCTATAACTTATAAACCTTTATTGGTTTTGATTAGGACACTATGAATCTGGGTTAGCATTGAAAACAGGCTGAGGTGAAAAATACTAATAAATAACAAGTGTACAAAAGGTTTATAAAGCATATCCTGTATTGACGTTACATAAACACAAAAATGCTGGAGTAACTCAGCGGGACAGGCAGCATATCTGGATAGAAGGACAGGGTGACATTTCAGGTTGAGACCCTTCTTCATACTGAGAGTCAGGGGAGGGGGAAATCTGGAGATATGGAAGGGCAAGGTCAAAGCATACGGTGATATGGCACGCAACAAAAGCTTTTCACTGTATCTTGGTACACGTGACAATAAACTGAACTGAAAGTGAAACTGAAGTCAATTCAACATAATCGGGTAAATTAAAAAAAATCGAATAGATCGGGCACGCTCCAAGTGGTCAAACAGGCAGATCGGACGTGGTCTGACAATAGACAGTAGTCAGCAGAGGTACGGAGTGGTGGAGCAGCGGTGGAGAACATAGACAACATCTCCTGGACGGGCCCACCTCTGCAACTCCGACCCACAGCTGTTGCCATGACAACGGGCCTTTATGGCCAAGTTAGGTCTCTACATTGTTAACAACTTTGGACCTTAATCATATAAACTGGTGGCGGAAACGTGGCGACTCTTTAGTACTGTCAAGGGTAAGAAGGAGATATGGGACAGGTATAGGCAGCTGGGATCAAGTGTATTCCTGAAGGAGTTTCGGGAAAACTAAAAGAGGAGATCAGAAGGGCAAAAAAGGGGCCAGGAGAAAGCTCTGGCAGTTAACATTAAGAACAATCCCAAGAGATTTTTATAAGCACTTAAAAGTAAAAAGAGTACCTAGAGAGAGAGTGGGTCCTCTCAGGAATCAAAGCGGTCTCCTCTGTGTGGAGCCACAGGAGATGGGCAAGGTCCTCAATGGGTGCGTCTCCTCTGTATTTACCGAGGAGAAAGACAGTAGGATGGAGGAACTTGGGGCAGTCGCTGGAAGTGTCTTGGGAGCAGTCAGTGTTACTGTCGAAGATGTACTGAAGGTACTGTCGTGTTTGAATGTGGACAAATCTCCAGGGCCTGAGCAGATATATCCGAGGACATTGCGGGAAACTAGAGAGGAAATTGCGGGAGCCCTGGTTGAAATTTACGAGTCGTCCTTAAATACAGGAGAGGTGCCGGAAGACTGGAGGATGGCAAATATTGTGCCTCTTTTCAAGAAGGGCTGCAGGGAAAATGTTGGAAACTACAGGCCTATGAGCTTAACATCTGCAGTTGGAACGTTACGCGAGAGTATTCTGAGGGATAAGATATACAGGCATTTGGATGGGTGATGGCTGACTAGGGACAGTCAGCATGCTTTTGAACGTGGGAGGTCGTGTTTCACAAATCTGATTGAGATTTTTGAAGACGTGACCAAAAAGGTCAATGAGGGCAGAGCTGTAGATGTTGTGTACATGGATTTCAGTCAGGCGTTCAACAAGGTTCCGCATGGTAGGCTGCTCTGGAAGGTTAGATCACATGGGATCCAAGAAGAGATAGCTGAATGGATAGCAAATTGGCTTCATGGAAGGAAGCAGAGGGTGATGGTGGAAGGTTGCTTCTTGGACTGGAGGCCTGTGACTAGTGGTGTGCCTCAGGGTTCAGTGCTGGGCCCGTTACTGTTTGTCATCTACATCAATGATTTGGATGAGAACATACAGGGCAAGATTAGCACGTTTGCAGATGATACAAAAGTTAGTGGTTTTGCAGATACTGAAGATGGCTGTGAACGATTGCAGCAGGATCTGGATCGATTGGCCAGGTGGGCGGAGGAATGGTTGATGGAATTTAATACAGAGAAGTGTGAGGTGTTGCATTTTGGGAAGTCGAAAAAGGGCAGGACCTACACAGTAAATGGGAGGGCTCTGGGTAGTGCTGTAGAGCAGAGGGTTCCTTGAAGGTGACGTCGCAGGTGGATAAGGTGGTCAAAAAGGCTTTTGGCACATTCTCCTTCATCAGTCAGAGTATTGAGTATAGAAATTGGGAGGTCATGTTGCAGTTGTGTAAGACGTTGGTGAGACCGCATTTAGAATATTGTGTTCAGATCCGTGCACCGTGTTATAGGAAAGATATTGTCATGCTTGAAAAGGTTCAGAGAAGATTTACGAGGATGTTGCAAGGACTAGAGGGTGTGAGCTATAGGGAGAGGTTTATACTGGGTCTCTATTCTTTGGAGCGCAGGTGGATGAGGGGGGATCTTATAAAATCATGAAAGGAATAGATCGGGTAGATGCACAAAGTCTCTTGCCCAGATTGGGGGAATCTTGGACCGGAGGACATAGGTTTAAGGTGAAGGGGAAAAGATTTAATAGGAATCTGAGGGGAAACTTTTTTGGGTGTTTGGAACAAGCTGCCAGAGGAAGTAGTTGAGGCAGGGACTATCACAACTTTTAAGAAACATTTAGACAGGTGCATGGATAAGACAGATTTAGTGGGATACGGGCCAAACGCAGGTAGGTGGGACTAGTGTAAATAGGACATGTTGGCCAGTGTGGGCAAGTTGGGCCAAAGGGCCTGTTTCTGACTGCCTCAGTATAATCTACTATTCCTCCACTTTTGTGGTAAGTATTATTGTGCCATGTATAGTCAGATTTTGACTGAACTATGCAAAAAAGGCATTTCACTGTGCCTAGATACAGGTGACAATAGCGTACCATTGAAGTCAAGCATGCTTTTATGAATGGGTAATCATGTTTGACAAATTAATTGGAGTTCTTTGCTTTACATAACTAACATGGTAACTTGTAGCACATTAAAGCTACGTGACATAAAATGGATTTCTTAGGGTGAAAGCATGCAAGATAAATGACCCAACAGTTCCAGTCAAGGGTGATGATGGCAAGTGAACCCAAGAGGTTATAGGGAATTTAACCGGTTCGGTGCCAATCCTGAGTACACTCTGGTCATGGCCAACGGTAAAAATAAAAACTTGCCAGTGAACAGGTTAAGCCAGCGTCCAGTGCAAAGCTTCACCACTCGTTCTTCAGTTGGAGCAGCAGGATTACCAGCATCGGTTGTGGTAAGAGGGGTGATGTTTGCTGACCAAGGGAGTTTAGTTTAGTAAGAGATATAGAGCACAAATATAGTTTAGAGACACACAGATAGCTTGGAGACACACAGAGATACAGAGATAGTTTGAGGCAGTGCTTCTTAAACTGGTGAATGGTTCGAATGAGATTATATTAGGGTGAATGAAGGGTGAATGACTTCATTTATTCAGATATTTATATATATTTTTCTATACTTAAAAAAGGCGTTGCCATTAAAGTGGTTAGTAAGCTCTTATTGGTTTTAATGGCAGTGGGGCTGGAAATTTGATATGTTCTTTTCTCTCCCTACGGTTTTCTAATTTCAAAGTAGCAGGATATTTCCCAAATTTACTGTAATATAACCTTTTAGGGAAGACCAGACGAGCTGGTGGGATCATACATGTATAAATGGCAACACTGGAGAATCGCTGTAGGCAACTGTTGAACTGTAACTTTACTTTGTGTTGCAATTTAGCTGCCAAAGTTGATATTTGGTTGTATTGTGAGCTATCGTCGGGGAGAGTTATAGAAAGTTACTAGACTAAGTGGGAACCCGTTGGGTCCCAGTCACACGGGAGGCCTGCTCCCCCAACGCAACCCATTCCCCAACACAATATTCCACCACTCACCCATAGCCCCTAACTGTGCAGGCGTGGCTCATTTCCTCTCATCCCCCAGCATTCCCTCCCCCTCCTCTTCCTGTGTGGGAGGGGGGAGGGGGGAGGGGAGGGAAAGGGGGTTGTGGCAAGGGGGGCGTGGGGTAGGAGGGGAGGGGTTTTATGTGTGGGTGGGGGTGTAGGAGGGGGGAGAGGGGTGTGTGGGGGAGGGGCTTGGGGGTGTGAGGAGGGGGGGTAAGGTGGGATTAGGGGGAACGGTGTGTGGGTGGAGGGAGGGGACTTGTGGGGGGAGAGGGGTGGGTAGGTTGTGGGGGTGGGGCAGCAAGGATTGTGGAGGGGGGATGTGTGTGGGCAGGATTGTGCGAGCGGGGGATGTGTGGGCGGGGGCGGGGAGGAAGAGAGCTCAGAGTAAAGACGGGGCAGAGGGAGGTATCACAGGGGAGGGGGCAGGAGCCAGCGAGGGGTCCAGAAGAGAAGGGGCTGTAGCTGACGGTGCGCTGAGGACTGACAGCGGGCGCTGGTCGCAGGATGTTCTCCTCCGCCGGGATCATTGTCTCCATTTTCCGTCTGGCAACATCTCCAACTCTGCACCGGGATGATCTGGGCTAGGCCGGGCTGGGTTGGGCCGGGTCGGGTCAGGCTGCTTCCGGTCCCTCCAAATATTGTGTCTGGCTGGTGACCAGGCCATCCAGAGCCTCCTTCAGCTCCAGTAGAGTCTCCGTTTTCCGTTTGGCGACATCTCCGTGCCAGACTGGGTTGTGCGGGGCCGCTTCCAGTCCGTCTGAAACTTGTGCCTGGTTGGGTCCCTCAGCTCCAGTAAAGACGCAATGGCGCAGGAAGGGGCGGACCGTCCCGCGGAGTGACAGGAGAAAAGACTAATCCACGTGGCACCGACTGGCAAGAGAGATCAATCTGCGCACGCGCGATTTTTAAACCTCGATAACTGTTACATTTGATCGGCACAAAACCTGGTGCACTCGCAGCAGAGAAGAACGGCAAAAAATCGTAGCACTATCTCATACCGTTTTTGCGCAATTAGAAAGGTCGCACAAACTGGAAGAAAACAAGATCAGAGTTTTAGTTATGTATAGATAGATATTAGTTGGATATTAATATATTAAATCACATACTCCATGGTTTTTTGAGATAGTTTTCCAAGAAAAAAACTGCAGTAATCAAAGCCCGTAAGAGTAGGATGGGGCTGAAACCCAGTGTTTACGTTGGAATGGTTTCTCATCATTCTAATAGAATGATTTTCCAACTCCACTGGTAAATAAACTTTCACTCCTAGTTTTCTTTACATATTTTCAGGATGTTCAAAAAGTTTAATAAAATTAAAAATAAATTAGTTAATTTATGCTCTTTGCTCATGTGACAAAATAAATTAAATATAAAATTATACACAAGGGAGAATAAGTCGAAAATTACCAAAAAAACATAAGAAAATTTAACGAGGGTGAATGAAATTTTGTGATGAAGGGTGAATGACACTGAAATAGTTTAAGAAGCACTGGTTTAGAGATACAGAGATACAGAGATAGTTTAGAGACACAGCATGGCATCCAGCCAAGTCCGCGGCAACCATCAATCATTAGTTTTATCCTACATACTAGGGACAATTTACAAAAGCCAATTAACCTGCAAACCTGCACATCTTTGGAATGTTTGAGGAAACATGAGCACCCGGAGAAAACCCATGCAGGTCACGGGAGGAACATGCAAACAGACAGCACCTGTGGTCAGGATCCAACCCGAGTCTCTGGCGCTGGGAGGGACCAACTGTGAGGGACCACTGCGCCACTGTGCTGCCCATTTACATCAAGAAGAAGGTCAAAAAACATTTTGGTTCATGGAGAAGTGCCTCACGTTACCTCGATGGAGAAATTCTCCATGTCTGCATTTTCCTTGCCATGAACTTGATCATAAAATAGGAGCAATACTTTCCCTTTGACCAGGTGCTCTTTGTCTATTGCCAGATCTTCAGATGACCATGTCTTCTGTTATATATCAGCTACTGATATATATTAACACCGACAAGACTAAGGAGTTGGTGGTGGACTTTAGGAGGAGAGGAACACCCCTGTCCCCTGTCTCCATCAATGGCGTGGAAGTGCAGTTTACCAGGGAGTACAAATACCTTGGAGTGTAGCTGGATAGTAAACCGGACTGGTCCAGGAAAGCTGAGGCTCTGTACAAGAAGGGACCGAGCCGGTGGTACTTTGTGAGAAGGCTCCACTCCTTCAACGTCTGCAGTAAGATGCCGCAGATGTTCTACAGGTGGCCAGTGCCATCTTCTTCACTGCCGTGTGCTGCAGCAGCAGAGTGAAGGTCGCGGATGCCAATAGGATCAACAAACTCATCAGGAAGGCTGGCTTTGTCCTGGGGGTGGAGTTGGATTCATGGGAGGTGGTCTTGGAGCGGAGGATGCTCCTCAAACTGTGGAGCATCTTGGACAATACAGCTCACCCCCTCCATGACACATTAGTCAACCTGAGGAGCACCTTCAGCAACAGACTGGCTCCCAAGATGCAGCACAGAACGCCACAGGAGATCCTTCTTCCCTGTGGCTATCAAACTCCCCCTTCTGTCGTGGGGTAGTCTGACTCCCCTTCCCCCAATCTTTGCACATCCCCAATCCTTTCCACTTGTCACCTTAATTTCATGTTTCATGTATATTGTGTTTTTATGACTGTTGGCAGACCAATTTCCCTCCTGGGATAAATAAAGTTCTATTGTATCGTATCGTTTATCGTATCGTATTGTATCATATTGTAACATTTAACTGGGAGGAGAGAGGATTGGCCAGCTTGAATCTCTTCCCATCCAGCATTGAAACGTGCATTTCATCAGAGGGTCAACAGCACATCAGAAACTAGGGGCTGCTGGCCAGTTCTCCTCTCCACTTTCCCAGTGAAGATCAACAAACTCCACAGGAACCATGAGCTGAACCAGGAACCACAGCACAGTGTACATTTTACTCAGTAAATACCTACTGGGAATTTACTGCCCAAGCTGCTCCTGAATTCAATCAGGTATTGTTCACTGCAGAGCTCCAGTAATCACTCCCTGATGCTTGGTGGAAATGTTGAACATAACATTTATCAACTGAATTTGTCTTCAAATGCGTTCTACAGATGTGCCGTAGAAAGTCATTTTATCGGGATGCATCACAGCTTGGTTTGGGGATAGCTCCATCCAAGACCGCAAGAAATTGCAGCAAATTATAGACGCAGCCCAGACCATCACACAAACCAACTCCCTCCCTTCTATTGACTCCAAGGCCAGCAGCATAATCAAGGACGAGTCTCACCCTCACACTCCCTCTTCCCTCTCCCATCAGGCAAGAAGTGCAGAAGTTAAAACCGCACGCCTCCAGATTCAGGGGCAGTTTCTTCCCAGCTGGTATCAGGCAACTGAACCATCCTATCACCAACTAGAGAGCGGTGCTGAGCTACTATCCACCTTATTGGAGACACTCAGACCATCTTTAATCGGACTTTACTGGACTTTATCTTGCACTGAACGTTATTCCCTGCATCATGGATCTGTACATTATGGATGCTTCGAATGAAATCATGTATAGTCTATCCAGCATGCAACAAAAGCTTTTCACTGTACCAAGAAACACATGACAATAAACTGAACTAAACAAGTTAATGTAATTGCTGCTATTTAGAAAGCTGCAAGATCATTATGAATAAATTATGACCTATATTAATATGACGCACCCATATTAATATGACGCACCCATATTAACATGACACACCCATGTTTGGGTTCAGTTGTTTTACTCTGCCCTGTAAATATTCTGGAAAAGATTATTATTCCTCCTCCAATATTTTTGTCCATATTTCTCTGCTGCATTATAACTGCCACATGCCTGGAACAAGCCCAAATTAACAAATGGAATGAACACAAGCAGCAGAATCTTTTTTTAGAGTACAGCTTTTAATTCAAGTGCTGCATATATTGACAAATCAGCCAGATTAATATCCGCCTTTTAGTGGAAAACATGTGGACGAGGGAAGACAAAATGCCGCTGCCCCTTCCCTGGTTCCAGGAGAAAATACTTTACTGCTGTTTTCATTGAACTATGAATTAACCATTTAGCCTCCAAAAACCAGCACTCTTTCAGTTTAGATGAGTTCAGTTTAGTTTATTGTCACGTGTACCGAGGTACAGTGAAAAGCCTTTGTTGTGTGCTAACCAGTCAGCGGAAAGTCAATACGTGATTGCAACCGGGCCAGTTACAGTGTACAGATACTTGATAAGGGAATAACGTTTAGTGCAAGGTAAAGCCAGCAAAGTCTGATCAAAGATAGTCCGAGGGTCACCAATGAGGTAGATAGTAGTTCAGCACTGCTCTCTCTTAAATCGTGACTGGTTTTGATTAATGTGGCTTTTGCTTACTTTTCATTCATGTCCCTTGAGAGTGCTGCCTTCTCAAAATTGCAGGCACAAGGGACTGCTGATGCTGGAATCTGGAACAACAGACAGTCTGCTGGTGAAACTCAGCATATCGAGCAACATCTGTGGGGAGAAATGGACAGTCGGCGTTTTAGGTTCGGGACCCTTCATCTGGACGGCTTGTTAATTCCTGGTTTCGACTGATCTGGGAGGTCGGGTAGCCACACAGGGGCAAGGTGGCATAGGAAGGACAGGTGTCTGTGGTAGTGAGTGAGGGTGAGTATGCGGGGCAAGAGCAGGAGAGCTGAGGAGTTCACAGAGGGAGAGCAGTAAGAGACGTAAGATTGGAGAAAGGAGGGAAACCTCTTCAGAGCTGGCATACCTTGAAGAAACCAAGAAAGCTCTCCAACGCCTCTACTTCCTTAGTAGAAGGCTTAGGAAGTTCGGCACGTCCCGAACAACTCTCACCAACTTCTACAGATGCGCCACAGAAAGCATCTTATTGGGATGCATCATCACAGCTTGGTTTGGGGACAGCTCCATCCAAGACAGCAAGAAATTGGAAATAATTGTGACTTTCCACTGACTGGCTAGCACGCAACAAAAGCTTTTCACTGTACCTCGGTTCACATGACAATAAACTGCATTACAATAAAGTAAACTAAACTACACTAAACTAAACTGGGAGAGTTCAGGCACTGGAATCCAGAACATCAAGACAATATGCTGGAGGAACTCAGCAGATCCAGCATTATTTGAGGGGGGAGTATTTGGATCCTTCAAATGGACTGTAAAATATCAAAAATACAGACACAATTGCTGGAGAAACTCAGCGGGTGCAGCAGCATCTATGGAGCAAAGGAAATAGGCAACGTTTCGGCCCGAAACGTTGCCTATTTCCTTTGCTCCATAGATGCTGCCGCACCCACTGAGTTTCTCCAGCAATTTTTGTATACCTTCGATTCTCCAACATCTGCTGTTTCTTCTTGAACAAAAATACATTCAATCCGTCTGACGAAGGGTCCTGACGCAAAACATCACTTATCCATGTTCTCCAGGAATACTGCCTGACCCGCTGACTTATTCCAGCACTTTCTGCCTTTCCGATAGAAAATTGCAATTGGCCTGATATCCATGGCCTCAAAGGCAACATTTCCTCTTTGTAGATAAGTTTTGGCTCTAATTTTTTAAATAGTGTCCTGGATTCTTTCCCAGTGTTTGAGACACAGTTAGACAGGTACATGGATAGGACAGGTTTGGAGGGATATGGACCAAGTGCAGGCAAGTGGGACTAGTGTAGGTGGGGCATTGTTGGCCAATGTTGGGCGAGTTGGGTCGTGGGGCCTGTTTCCACACTGTACCACTCTGTGACTCTATGACTCAAAACAAAACTCTGTTGATGATAAGGAGGTGATTTATCAAAGGAGAGTTAACAAACTTGTTCAACATCGTGCAAGGGTTTCACAGAGTAAATAAGGAAAACTTTTTTCAACCGGCAATGAGGTAATAGAAAAACTAGAAAAAAGATGAATGCAAAGTGTTGGATGCAATTTACATGATCTTCACTACGGCTTTTGGCAAGCTGCTGCATGGTAAAAACAAAATGCATCAGGTCCCCAGGTACTTTCCCCTGCAACCACAAGAGATGTAATACGTGTCCCTACAACTCCATTCTAACCTGCGTACAGATACCCTACAGCCCTCCCAGTGGAGACAGCCTCACTCCATGTGTAAACGCCACGTCTCAGCACCTCGCCCGTATCTAACAATGGTCCACTGAAGATAGACACAAAATGCCGGAGTAACTCAACGGGACGGGCAGCAACTCTGGAGAGAATGATTGGGTGACGTTTCGGGTCGAGACCCCCTTCTTCAGACTGAGAGCTGGGGAAGAGGGAACCAAGAGCTATGGAAGAGTAAAGTGTGAAAACGAGAGATCAAAGGGGACAGTTCAAGAAAAATGTAGAATAGATCATTATTAGCGAGGGGAAGGCGACAATGAGGCCTACAATGTAACATTTAATCAGGAGGGCAGTCAGACTGGTCGGGGAACTAGGGTGGGGTCGGGATGGATAGAGGGGAAGCAAGGGTTACTTGAAGTGAGAGGTCAATATTCATACCGCCGGGGTGTAAGCTGCCCGAACGAAATATGAGGTGCCTTTCCTCCACTTTGCGCTGGACCTCACTCTGACAATGGAGGAGGCCCTGGGCAGAAAGTTCAGCGAGGGAATAGAAACATAGAAACATAGAAAATAGGTGCAGGAGGAGGCCATTCGGCCCTTCGAGCCTGCACCGCCATTCAATATGATCATGACTGATAATCCAACTCAGTATCCTGTACCTGCCTTCTCTCCATACCCCCTGATCCCTTTAGCCACAAGGGCCACATCCAACTCCCTCTTAAATATAGCCAATGAACTGGCCTCAACTACTTTCTGTGGCAGGGGATTCCAGAGACTCACCACTCTCTCTGTGAAAACTGTTTTCCTCATCTCGGTCCTAAAGGAATGCCCCCTTATCCTTAGACTGTGACCCCTTGTTCTGGACCTCCCCAACATCGGGAACAATCTTCCTGCATCTAGCCTATCCAACCCCTTAAGAATTTTGTAAGTTTCAATAAGATCCCCCCTCAGTCTTCTAAATTCTAGCGAGTACAAGCCGAGTCTATCCAGTCTTTCCTCATATGAAAGTCCTGACATCCCAGGAATCAGTCTGGTGAACCTTCTCTGTACCCCCTCTATGGCAAGAATGTCTTTTCTCAGATTTGGAGACCAAAACTGTACGCGATACTCCAGGTGTGGTCTCACCAAAACCCTGTACAACTGCAGTAGAACCTCCCTGCTCCTATACTCAAATCCTTTTGCTATGAATGCTAACATACCATTTGCTTTCTTCACTGCCTGCTGCACCTGCATGCCTACTTTCAATGATTGGTGTACCATGACACCCAGGTCTCGTTGCATCTCCCTGTTTCCTAATTTGCCACCATTCAAATAATAGTCTACCCTCCTGTTTTTGCCACCAAAGTGGATAACCGCACATTTATCCACATTATACTGCATCTGCCATGCCAATGGGAGGGGGAGTTAAAGTGCTCAGCAACTGGGAGATGAGATATGTCTAGGCGGACTGCGCGGAGGTGCTCAGCGAAACGTCAGTGAAAATCAGCGATGATTCATGAACTCAATCAGGACCCCTGCAATTTCTTCCCTCACTTCCCACAGTGTCCTTGTGCCGCTTCCAACACTATCGCTCTGCAACAAGTGCCAGATCACATTTGGCTTTTCCTTTGACTATCTGCTCCAGGCCCTGCTAGAAATCCCCACGTCTTCTCTTGCTCACCGCTTGACACAATGCAACTCTGCACACCTACCAAACAGCCAAAAATATATTTACCACGCATCACCTGCCCCAGGCAAGTAACCACATCCCTGCCCAAGCACTGAGTCACTCTGAAGGTAAATTCCATTCAACTTGCTCACAATTTATGTGACGTACCTATCTCTGGTGTCCTGGTTGTTCTCTATGCTGCTCCACCCCACATTGGTTTGTTTGGATTTTTTCTAACCCATCATTATGACATGGACTAAATAAAGGGTGTCAATGCTATAACAACAAGGCTTCGAAAGTAGCTACATAACGGAGAACTGCAGATTACCCTTATTAGCCTGCCTTTACTATATCTATCACCATGCATGCTGCACATTCTGTGTGTAGTCCAGTCCGGATCCTCATCCCTACCTCGCGCTATTGATAACAGTACTTCACCATCTCACAGTCAGACGATGCTGACTATGGAGACGCTAGCATGTAATGTTCCCTCCGCTTGTGTAAAGGGGCTGTCCCACTGCGGGGACCTAATTGATGAGTTTAGAAGAGTTTTCCCTCGACTCAAACTCGCAGCATGGTCGACAGGAGGTCCTGGGAGGTCCTTGTAACTCTCCTTCATGCTCAAGAGTAGTCCCCACATACTCGAGGCCTCAGTAAAGGGGCTGTCCCACTGCGGGGACCTAATCTGCGAGTTTAGAAGAGTTTGCCCTCGACTCAAACTCACAGCATGGTTGACACGTGGTCTTAGGCGGTCCTATGAGGTCACTGGAACACTTCTTCATTCTCGAGGGAAGTTCCCGAATACTTGCGGCCTCAGCTAGGTCGCGGGAACATTTTTCAGCGTGTTGAAACATTTTCCTTGAGTAAAAATTGGTCGGCGTGGTTCTTTTGAGCTCGTCGTGCAGTGGAGTGGGTCGCTATGTAGTTACTGGCAGCCGAGGGCAGCCGTAGGCAATCTCCTTCGATGACCGGGCATTTTAATTGGCTCATTGGAGTTTTCAGGACCAAGAAAAACGGATTGGTAGGTTAAATGCCCGCTAAACTGTATTAAACGTGTCTGACTTCTGAAAAATGTCTCCACTCCATCTCTCCCCCTTCTCTCCCCCTCTCTCACCTTCTCCCCCCCCCCCCCCCCCACGTGCTCTCTAAAGGACTGTGCACTGTGCAGCCGTCTTTTACCTTCCTATTCATCGCGAGTGTGAATTTCATATTCACTCGCTTTCCCTGGCCCCCGCCTTTGCGATGTGTTTGAGTGTGCGGTCGGTCGATCCAGCTCGCGGTTTCATCGCTGACGGTCGACCCAGCTCGAGGTTTTTCAGGCGAGTGCCCTCGAGCTTGAAGGTTGAACACAATCGCTGTTAAGTCGCGTCAGTGCGACAGGTCCTTTGGGCCGTGGCATTTAATTCAGCAAGCTGAAAAATGCCCGCGAGTAAAAAAATGGTCGCCATGGAAAAACATTGATTTTTTTTTACTTGTAGGTTTTGTCGAGGTAGGTCGTTGTAGGTCGGCATGGAATTGTAGGTAATCGAAGGCAATCGAAGGTAGTCAAAGGTAATAGCTCGTTGAGAAAAAAAAGGTAAGTAAACCGACCAGTTAAATGCCCGCTAAACTATTAAAAGTTGTCTGGCTTCTTAAAAGTGTCTCCACACCTTCTCCCCCCCCTTCTCCCCACCTTCTCTACCCCTTCTCCCCCTTCTTTCTCCCTTCTCCCCCTTCTGTCTCTTCTCCCCCATTCTCTCCCTTCTCTACCCCCTTCTCTCCCCCCTTCTCCCCCCTTTCTCCACCCTTCTCTCTCTTCTCCCCCTTCTCTCCCTTCTCTACCCCTTCTCCTCCCTTTCTCCCCCCTCTCTCCCTTCTCCCCCCTTCTCCCCTCCTTCTCCCTCCCTTCTCCCCCCTTTCTCTCTCTTCTCCCCCCTTCTCTCCCCCTTCTCCCCCCCTTCTCTCCCCCCTTCTCTCCCCCCTTCTCTCCCTCCCTTCTGTCCCCCCCTTCTCTCCCCCTTCTCTCCCCCCTGCTCTCTCTAAAGGACTTACTGTAACTGTGCGGCTGTCTTTCACCTTCCTGTCCATCACGGGTGTGAATTTCAGACAGCGCTCCCCCGCTTTCCCTGGCCCCCGCCTTTGTGATGTGTGTGTGTGTGTGTGTTTGTGTATGCAGATGGTCGATCCAGCTCACAGTTTCATCGCTGACGGTCGATCCAGCTCGCGGTTTCATCGCTGACGGTCGATCCAGCTCGCGGTTTTTCAGGCGAGTGCCCTCGAGCTTGAAGGTCGAAGACTGTCGCTGAAAAGTCGCTGAAGAGTCGCGTCAGTGGGCCAGGCCCTGTTGTTACTCCTGTGTATGGATCTTATTACACAACAGGAACAGAAAGCAGTTGCGAGAGATTATTTTCAAATTGGGCTATTTTTCAAAATGCCCCGTGGAGATCCCCAGAACCACAGCTTTTCTGAAATATGTTGATAATCTGGTGTAAAAGGTAACATTTCCAAACTTGCAGATGACACAAGTGGGAAGGGGAGTGGGGGAAGAAGGGGGGGGAAAGTGAGGGGGGGGAGGTTAGAGGGGGAGGGGGGAGAGGAGGTGGGGAGGGTAGGGGAGTGGGAGGGCAGAGGGGTGGAGGGGGAGAGTGGGGAGAGAGAGGGGGGAAGGGGGGGGAGAGCGAGAAGGGTGGTTAGAGAGGGGGGAGTTGGGGAGAGGGGTGAAGGGGGGAAGATGGAGGGGGAGGGGAGGGAGAGAGGGAGGGGAGTGGGGAGGAGGGCTGTGAGGGGGAGGGGAGGCAGAGGGGGGGAGAGAGGGAGGAAGCGGAGGAGAGAGGAGGGGAGAGAGAGAGGGGGAAGTGGGGGAGAGCAGGGGGAAAGTAGGCGGAGGGAGGAAGGGAGGGGGAGGTGGAGGGGGAGAGCGGTGAAGGGCAGAGGGGGGAGAGAAAGGAGGGGAGAGAGAAGGGGAAAGGGGAGAGAGAGGAGGGGGCGAGGGGGGAGAGGAGGAAGGGGGAGAAGAGGAGGGGAGCCGGGCAAGCGAGCGGGCTGCGGAAAAGCGGAGAGAAACCCCGGGAGAGAGAGCGAGAGAGAGCTCTAGTACAGGGCCCGACTCTAGTACATAAGCTCTAGGCTTCTCTCGGGAAACCCGAGTCGAGGCGCAAGCATTTATGATTTGGAAGAGTGAATTGGGAGCAAACTAGCAAGTTTGTGCATGACACAAAGCTGGGTGGCATTGTGAACTGTGAAGAGGACGTTAGGAGGTTGCAGGGAGACCTGGACAGGTTGAGTGAGTGGGCAGATGCGTGGCAGATGCAGTATAATATAGATAAATGTGAGGTTATCCACTTTGGCGACAAAAACAAGGGGGCAGATTATTATCTCAATGGGGTTAGGTTAGGTAAGGGGAGGTACAGCGAGACCTGGGTGTCCTTGTACACTGGTCACTGAAAGTTGGCGTGCAGGTACAGCAGGCAGTGAAGAAAGCTAATGGAATGTTGGCCTTCATAACAAGAGGATTTCAGTCTAGGAGTAAAGAGGTTCTTCTGCAGTTGTATAGGGCTCTGGCGAGACCACATCTGGAGTATTGTGTACAGTTTGGTCTCCTAATTTGAGGAAGGACATCCTTGTGATTGAGGCAGTGCAGCGTAGGTTCACGAGATTGATCCCTGGGATGGAGGGACTGTCATCTGAGGAAAGATTGAAAAGACTGAAGTTTAGAAGGATGAGGGGAGAGCTTATAGAAACATATAAAATTATAAAAGGACTGGACAAGCTAGATGCAGGAAAAATGTTCCCCAATGTTGGGCGAGTCCAGAACCAGGGCGCATGGTCTTAGCATAAAGGGGAGGTCATTTAAGACTGGGGTGATAAAAAACGTTTTCATTCAGAGAGTTGTGAATTTGTGGAATTCCCTGCCACAGAGGGCAGTGGAGGCCAAATCACTGGATGGATTTAAGAGAGAGTTAGATAGAGCTCTAGGGGCTAGTGGAATCGAGGGATATGGGGAGAAGGCAGGCACGGGTTATTGATTGGGGACGGATCAGCCATGATCACATTGAATGGCGGTGCAGGCTCGAAGGGCCGAATGGCCTCCTGCACCTATTTTGTTTGTTTCTATGTTTTTATTTTTCGACTCCGTTTTCAGCTACTTAATTCCAGAGCCCCGGGTGGGGAGGGGCGCGACGCTGCGGACGAGTGCACCTGGACTGTGAGTCGGGAGGCGACAAAATGACTGAATCTGAGGGGGGGTTAACGTAAAACTCATCATCGGCTTCAATCCAGAGCCTGGTGGGGGGGGGGGGGGGGGGGGTGGAAGGGCGGCTGGGCCTCGGGCGGTGCAGAGCACTGAGGATGGCAGGCCGGTAAAACTGTGAGCGAGTGGAGTCATCCAGCTCATTAGATTTTAAAAATATGTCAGATTGGTGAAAAAGTTTAGTAAAAAACTCGGGAAATAATAAATCAAAATTTTTCAGATGAGGGGGATGTTTTGAGATCATGAGGTAAAATCTCTACCGGAATATGTTGAAATTTCACCGTTACCGCTGGTGGTTTTCGAGGAGATGTGAATCAAAGAAAAAGTCCGAACAAGCAAAGTCCCACAAGTAAACATCCAAGATCAGAGTTTCTTATAATGATCTTCACTACTGCGTGGTTGCGGGGGGCGCGGCATGTGGCATCACACACACTAACCACCCCCACACACACACGCTAACTACCCCTTGATATTATATTAATATTTATTAATTTGTTCCTTTTACCCCATAAACGCCCTATCCACTGACGCATAGCCCCCAACTCGCAGGATCCCGTCTAGAGGGAGGGGGTTTTAGAGAGTGAGGTCGGATAGAGAAGGGGGAGAGACAGAGAGAGAGGGGGCAGAGACAGAAGGGCAAGGGACAGAGGGAGAGGGGGGGTGAAGGGTAGGAGGAGAGGGAGGGTGGGTGAGGGGGGGAGGGGGGGGAGGATGGAAGAGATAGATGGGAGGAGAGAGAGAGGGGAGGAGAGAGGGGAAGTGAGAGAGGGGAGAGAGAGAGAAAGGGGGGGAGAGAGAGAGAGGGGGGAGAGAGAGAGAGAGAGTGAGGAGAGAGAGAGAGAGTGTGAGAGAGGGAGGGGGGGAGTAGAGAGAGAGAGGGAGGGATGAGAGAGGAGAGAGGAGGAGGGAGGGAGAGAGAGTAGAGAGAGAGAGGGGGAGGGAGAGAGAGAGGAGGGAAGGGAGAGAGGGGGAGAGAGAGAGAGGGGGGTTAGAGGTGGAGATAGAGAGGAGGGGGGGGGTTAGAGAGAGAGAGAGAGAGAGAGAGAGAGAGAGAGAGAGAGAGAGAGAGAGGGATGAGGAGTGCAGCAAGGGCGGCTGGTCGCGGGGGGCCCGAGTGAGCCCGGAACGATCTGAGGACCAAAGATATAGCGATGCTCTTTGCTGAGGACTGCTAGAAGCAGTGGACGACCAGCCGATCGTGGCTTCCGCCAGAGTTACAGACGTTCGAGCCGCGGAACACAGAGAGGAGGTCGGCCCCTGTGACGGGTAGAGAGGAGGGGGAGAGAGGGAGGGAGGAGAGGGGAGGAGGTGAGAAGAGGGGGGGGAAGTGGAAGAGAGCGGGCGACGTGAGTGGGCTGAATAAAGCCGGAAACCGGCAGCTGAATGAGCGGGCGGTCGGCGGGCGGAGGAGGGGAGGGGCGTGGCTTCACGAGCCGCATGGGCACCGAGGACAAAAACCTCACGATGTGAAGAACAAAGATCCTATAGCGGAGCGGAGCCGTGGGGTCTTTGTTGCAGAACTCTCTCGATCTTTCTGCGCCTTTTGAAGAACGGGGGGGGGGGGGGGGGGGGGGGGGGTTAGCCGACCTCGTGGAAAACAGCGCATGCGCATTGACAGCAGCTGCATTAATCCAGAGCGGCGGGCAGAGGAAAGACATTGTGAGGTCAGCAGCTGGGCAACCTTTATTATTTTTTTTAAATGTCATTTTGGTGATAAATTTTAACAAATATCTCGGGAAATAATTGACCACATTTATTGGGGATTGGATTTTTGAAATCATAAGGAAATTTTCTACCAGAAGATGTAAAAATGTCATTGTTATTGTAACGTAAGCAGCTGAGCTGTAGCCAGATTTTTTTTTTTAAAGTCAAATTGGTCAACAACTTTAATTAGAAAAAACGGGAAAATAAACGTACCAAATGTACAGAGCAGTGGATTTCCAAATCACAAGGAAAGTCTCTACTGAAATATATGTAAAGAGTTCCCCGTTTTGGCGTATGATTTTCGAGGAGATACGTTTCAAAGGCAAAATGACGCACGCACAACATGCACACACGGCACACACACACACACATTTTAAAATTATAAATGACGATATGCTAGATGGGACAAACCACTGTAGCCACTCTTTCCAAGGCTAGAAAGGGTATAGAGAAGATTTACGAGGATGTTGCCAGGACTAGAGGGTGTGAGCTATAGGGAGAGGTTGAGTAGGCGGGACACTGTTCCTTGGAGCGCAGGATGATGAGAGTTGATCTTATAGAGGTGTACAAAATCATGAGGGGAATAAATCGGGTGGATGCACAGATCCTCTTGCCCAGAGTGGGTGAATCCGTAAGTTTAAGGTGAGGGGGAAAGATTTAATAGGAATCTGAGGGGTAACATTTTTACATAAAGCATGGTGGGTGTATGGAACAAGCTGCAAGAGGAGGTAGTTGAGGTTGGGTTAGTATCCAATCTTTAAGAAACATGGAAAAGACAGGTTTGGAGGGATATGGACCAAACACAGGCAGGTGGGGACTAGTGTAGTGTAGCTGGGACATGTTGGGCGGTGTGGGCAAGTTGGGCTGAAGAGCCTGTTTCCACAATGTATCCTCTATGACACTATGGTTGCCTCGTTCAGCACTCTGGGATACAGATGACTGGTCCTTCGGCATTTGTTGGCTTTCACTGCCATTAATATCTGAGGCATTTTTATATAATTGATGCTAACTCCTACGGCACATTCATCTGTTGTATCCTTTTATCTTTTCACAGACTTACAAAAGCTTGTACCGTCCACTTTTATATTCTTACAAAGGGAGCCGCTTTTCCCTCTATTTTTCCCTTTTCTTAATCAAACTCTTGATCACATTTTATTGAATTCCTCCAACTCTAGAAACTTCTTTGCACTCTCTTTATCCAGTCATTGTCAAGTGTGCTTTCAGAAATGTTGCCCTGGTGATCTTGTGAACTGACCTTTCCATCTTAGAAGGGATCAAAAAGAGGTGATGTCTCAAAAAGGTAGCCAGCATCATCAAGGACCCACACAACCCTGGCCACACACATCTCAGTCCTGCCATCGGGAAGAAGGTACAGGAGTTAGGTGTGGAGAAGATATTTCCACTAGTGGGAGAGTCCAGGACTAGAGGTTATAGCCTCAGAATAAAAGGATGTTCCTTGTGGAAGGAGATGAGGAGGAATTTCTTTAGTCAGAGGGTGGTGAATCTGTGGAGTTCTTTGTCACAGAAGCCTGTGGAGGCCAAGTCAATTAATATTTCTAAGGCAAAGATAGATAGATTTTTGATTAGTATGGGTGTCAGGGGTTATGGGGAGAAGACTGGAGAATGTGGTTGAGAGGGAGAGATAGATCAGCCATGATTGAATGGCAGAGTAGACTTGATGGGCCGAATGGCCCAATTCTGCTCCTATCATTTATGAACATGAATCTTATGAAACCCGTGGCCTCCACGTTCTAGAACAGCTTCTTCCTAACAACCATCATGCCACTGAATGCTACGAACAATAAGTAAAATATGAAATACAAACTGTCTTGGTTGCACATATATTTTTTTCCAAAATATATATTTTTTTTACTTATTGCGGTTTTTGTTTATGATGTTATCTATGCGTACTGTGTTTCCAGGCCTGTTCTGCTGCAGCAAGTAAGAATTTCAGTTCTATTTTCGGACAATGAATCACTCGAGTCTCTTGAAGGGGATTTGCAGCCTTGATGCTGGGGTGTGGGCTTGAGATGCGATGCTGAACCAATCAGCAGATTTGGTGAATTTTGTAGGCAGAGTCCCGGGTTCCATCCTGACTACGGGTGCTGTCTGTATGGAGTTTGTACATTCTCCCCGTGACCGCGTGGGTTTTCTCCTGGATTTTTGGTTTCCTCCCACACTCTAAAGGCGTGCAGGTTTCTAAGTTAGACAATAGATAAAAGGTGCAGGAGTAGGCCATTCGGCCCTTCAAGCCAATACTGCCATTCACTGTGATCATGGCTGATCATCCATAATCAGTACCCCGTTCCTGCCTTCTCCCCATATTCCTTGACTTTGCTATCTTTAAGAGCACTATCTAACTCTCTCTTGAAAGCATCCATAGAATTGGCCTCCACTGCCTTCTGAGGCAGTGAATTCCACAGAATCACAAGTCTCTGGGTGAAAAAGTTTTTCCTCATTTCCGTTCTAAATGGCTTACCCCTTATTCTTAAACTGTGGCCCCTGGTTCTGGACTCCCCCAACATCGGGAACATGTTTCCTGCCTCTAGCCTATCCAATCCCTTAATAATCTTATATGTTTCAATAAGATGTCCTCTCATCCTTCTAAATCCCAGAGTATACAAGCCCAGTTATTCCATTCTTTCATCGTATGAGTCCCGCCATCCCGGGATTTAACCTCTTGAACCTACGCTGCACTCCCTCAATTGCAAGAATGTCCTTCCTCATATTTGGAGACCAAAACTGCACACAATACTCCAGGTGTGGTCTCACTAGGGCCCTGTACAAACACAGAAGGACCTCCTTGCTCCTATACTCAACTCCTCTTGTCATGAAGGCCAACATGCCATTCGCTTTCTTCACTGCCTGCTGTACCTGTATGCTTACTTTCAGTGACTGATGAACAAGGACCCCCATATCCCATTGTACTTCCCCTTTTCCCAACTTGACACCCATTTAGATAATAATCTTTCCTGTTTTTGCCACCAAAGTGGATAACCTCACATTTATGCACATTTTACTTCGGAGTCAGTGAGTGACTTCGTGAAGACCCCGCCAGCACGCATGCGCGACAAATCGTCGCGCGCATTTGCTCGACAAGCTGAGGGGGGGGGAGTGCGCTCTCTCCACCAGCTCCTTCATAAGGACCGTCAGGTAAGTACTTACCTTACTCCCACAGGATGGACAAAGGCAAGAGGAAGGCAACACTCTCCAGGAGCTGTGGTGCATCGACCAGCCAGCGGCCTTTGTCACCGGAGCTGCAAGCACCACCAGCGGCTTCGGACGTGTGGAGGTAAGAATGCGGAAGTCGGGCGCTCCCGTTACTCCAGCACCCGACTCATCACCTGAATGGTTTTACCGCACCGGAGCTGGAGCCTGCTGATCCAGACTTCGAGCCCCCTTCCCCCAGAAAAAGAGAGGGCAAACAGGTACGTGGGAAGGAGCCTTGCACGTCACCAGCGACCTCACCCCGAGTTCCAGTAGACCCGAGGGGGCAGGGCCGGGGGACAGCTGCACTGCAGGGGAGCCCTGCAGCTGCACGCCGCCACGTACAACTGCCAGGGATATCTGCCGTAGGGCAGTCTGGCAGCTCTGCTGCTGCGTCGAGCAGGCCTGCAGGAGCAGGTGCTGCCGGCAAAACACCCCGTCAGGCTGCGATCAAGGGCGGAGGTGGCAGCAGTAGACGGTCGGTCAGCTTAGTCTGTGAGCGGCCGACCATGCGCCTCCACGCCAAAAATTGAGCGACAGTGGAGGTAAGCCTGCACGGACTCCGGGGAGCCAGGTTCTGGGGGCCGGCGCCCGATCCATATAACCATATAACCATTATAACAATTACAGCACGGACACAGGCCCTCTCGGCCCTTCCAGTCCGTGCCGACCAATTTGTTTTCCCCTAGTCCCATCTACCTGCACTCAGACCATACCCCTCCATTCCCTTCACGTCCATATACCTATCCAACTCAACTGCCTTCGTATCAGACAGGTGGGCCGCCACAGTCTGGGAGAAGACAGGCTAGCGGAGAGTCCGGTGCGGGAGTCGTATATGAGCCTACTTGGGCGGTAGGTCACGACAACCTGCCATTGGACCCGAGACAGCAACTTACAGAGGTGTGGTCCGATGGTGGAAGCCCCAGTGATATCGCAGGGCCTGGGGGAAGTCGGCTTGTCCGCTGCACATAGCAGGGACGGTCGCATTGAGCGGTTAGGAGCTCTTAGTGGAGCAACTCCTCCAGCAGGACAGGGACCGGGAAGAACGGGACTCATGGGCATCCACAAGCCGTGCCAGGAGTCCACTCAGTCTCTCGTCTTCACCAGCCAGAAGTGCCAGCAGTTGCCCGGCCGCTGTATTTGACGACGACCCGGGACAGCCAGTGACCGCTGAGCCAGAGCATGAGGAGGATATGCTGGACATGGTGCACAAGCCACCCGAGAACTGCATCAACCTCAGTGTTCCCCTGGTTAACGCTCAAATCTGGGGACACTTGAGTACGGCCACCAGGATGTACGATGTCCGCCTCCAGCGTATCTTAAAGGTTCTCTCCACGGGCATAACGGCGTTTGCTAGGACCCTGGACGGGGATAATGTGTCCAGTGAACAACAAGATGCACTGGCACTCCTATGCAACGCCCAGTATGAGATCAACTACCTGCGTAAGAGCTCCGTAAAGCCCACACTCAACCCCAAATTCGCGGGGTTGTGCTGTCCATCTACCGCTCCACCGCCTCATCAACTGTTTGGAGACCTGTCCAAACAAGTGAAGGAACTAGACGAGGAGGCCAAAACAGCTAGGCCTCATGAAAACCTCCTACGGCTAGACTTCACCCATACCACCGGCAACAGCCACACACAAACTGGAAACCGCGACTGCCGGACAGGACACCAAGGACCTATCCACTTCCACTTCCCCAAACACAGCGGCCTTTTTTAGGACAAGGCCAACAGCGGCCTGCATGGAAGATGCGGCCGCCATCCCGTCAAACCTCCACAAAGTCCACCCAAAACGACATACGCCAGGAACCATCGTTAACCATGGAGGTAAGGGGGCCTGGTTCCTCTCAAACCATAGCATCCCCTCCTGCACAAATTGGTGGGCGAAATTGCGGGCCTTTTTGGAAATATGGAAAACTATCACCACAGACAAGTTTATTTTACAAAGTGTTCAAGGTTATGTCATAGAATTCATCGGTGGTAAAAATCCCCTACCCAGCATTCGCCTCATCAGAAATTTACACTCTCACCAAAAAGAGGTGGAAGCAGGACAGGCTGAAATTGTACGGCTAGCAGCAAAAGGTGTGCTTGGGAAAACAACGCACAACCCCTTGAGTTTGTGTCCAACATTTTCACCAGCATTAAAAAGGATGGGGGGTGTCGAATTATAATAGACCTAACTGAGCTGAACACCTTTTGTACAATATACCCACTTTAAAATGGATACCTTTTGAAACAGCCCAAGCAGATGCTTTACCCGGGGTACTTTATGGAATGCATCGATTTAAAAGATGCATACTATACAGTGCCCATCACAGAATCTCACAGAAGGTTTCTGAAATTTGTCTGGAAGGAACAATTATGGGAATACAAAGCATTGCCCAATGGAATCACCACAGCCCCCAGACTATTTACAAAATTAGTAAAACCTATTATTGGCTCTTCTCCGGCAACAAAATTAACATAGCCATGGCATATTTAGATGATATCCTAATAGTGGGTCAGATCCTCCAATTGGTTACACGGGGCAGCGTGGCAGCAACTAAGACTTTATTCGAGAAGCTGGGATTTGTAATCCATCCAGACAAGTCAAAATTGCACCCATCACGGGTTAATGGATTATTTGGGGTTCACCCTAGACACCTCTCTTTAATGATGATCACCATCCCATCCAATAAAGCTACTGCTATAAAAGAAGAGTGCCACAGTCTTGCTTGCGCCAGGGTATCGACCCATGACCGGCACAAACGGCAAAAGTAATAGGGAAATTGGTAGCTACATTCTCAGCTGCACAATTCAGACCGCTACATTACCAAAATTTACAAAGAACAAAGATCGCAGTATTAAAAGCAAATGCTGGGCACTTTGATCGGCCAATCCGGTTACCACCAAAGGCTAGAACTGAGCTACAATGGTGGATTGACAATTATTAGTGAGTGTCGCTGACCCATCATAGTAAGCAACCCATCCGCCGGCTACAGACTGACGCAAGCGCACAAGGCTGGGGAGCAACTGACACTATGTCCAGTTGTGGTGGGGGCAGATGGGACTCTCGGTGAGTCTACCTTCCTTCAGGTCACACGGGGATAAATTATATAGAAATGTTAGGGGGCGTTTCATGGACTGGGCGGGGCTTACTGTACTAACTCACGGGACTTACATGTCCGCCTCCAAATAGATAACACAACAGTGGTGGCTTACATCAATCATATGGGTGGTATCAGGTCGCTATCTTGTGATGAATTGGCAAACACAATTTGGCACTGGTGCATTGAGAGGAATATTTGGATTACTGCAACCTATTTGCCAGGGAAGCTTAATACAGTGGCGGACACCAGGTCACGAGAATTCAAATGACAACATCGAGTGGATGTTAAACCCCCAAATTTTTGGAGACATTATAGCTCACTACTACGGGACACCAGATATTGACCTTTTTGCGTCCAGGTTGAACCATCAATACCAACGTATGTGTCTTGGGACCAGACCCTGGGGAATAGCAATGGATGTGTTTTCTATCCATTGGGTCAAAAAAATAGTTTTGCTACGCATTTACCCCCATTTTGCCTCATCAGTGTGGGTATTGCAGAAAATTAAACTGGACTCTGCAAACTGGCATATTGATCATTCCCGACTGGCCTACACAACCATGGTACCCGATGGTCCTTAAAAGTTTGAAAACGCCCATGGGTTTCGATTGGGAAACACCCCAAATTGATTACTCACCCCATTACGGGGGATAGTCACCCATGCCATGGTCACCTTAAACTTGTTGGCCTGCAGGTTCTAAAAGACCACTCATCAAGGCGGGCATCTCACCACGAGCCATGGATCTCATCTCAGCATCGTGCCGTGAGAATCAACTCGGAGGCAGTGCCTCACACAGATCAGGAAGTGGGAGGCATTCTGCTCTCGTACCAACACGACTTCCAACATGGCAACTAACCCTGATGCCCTGGAAATTCCTAGCTGGCCTTCATTTCGATGCTGGCCTTGAGCTACAGTGCCATCAACAGCGCCAGGAGTGCACTGTTCCTCATACCTGGACATAGGTATAGGCTCCAACCACCTGGTGTCTAAACTCATGAGGGGAGTGTTCAACACCAACCCTCCACGACCCAGATACACCTTTACCTGGGATGTAGGGATCGTTCTGCACCCTACTGAGGAGCTGGGCTCCAATGAACGAGTTACCACTAAAATAGCTCACCCTCAAAGTGGTGATGCTGATGGCACTGACTACAGCCCAACGAGTCCAGATATTACAAAAGCTGCGGCTGGACAGCATGGTTTCCACCCCTAATCAAATGAATTTCTTTGTCCAGGGCTTATTGAAGCAGCACAGGCCTGTGGCTCATGGGCTGCAGTTGGAGTTTCGGGGCGTACCCTGTAGATGCCACTCTCTGCATAGTCACCCATCTCCACCACTACATCCAAATTACACGAACCATCAGGAAGAAGGAGCAGGGGCTCCTCATCAGCCCACAAACCTCCGCATCATCGGGTGACTGTAAGACTATCGGCAGGTGGCTCAGGGCGGGGTGTTGGGGTGCAGCAGGAGTTGCTACTAACATTTTTAAATCTCATTCCACTAGGGCTGCATCCACATCAGCGGCGAGGGGCCATGGAGGTGCCCATGGACCACATCCTCGCCACCGCAGGCTGGGCCAGTGAAGAAACCTTCCAAAGGTTCTACAATAAGCCACTGGTCGCCCCCGCAACATTCGCAGAAGCTGTGCTGGGAGGCCGCTCAGTGAATGTCTGTCCCCAAATTAGGGGGTTGTTTGTTTGTTTTTATTTGATTAATAAATTGTATTACCTTTTCAGCCAGTTTTGACTGAACTGCATTAAAAGCCTTCCTCCATCAGAATTGTGGCAGTGTGATAGCATGGACGTTGTCCAGGGCATGAAATCACAGAGCTTTGAAATCTTCACGAAGTCACTCACATGACTCTGAAGTAAAATAGTAAGATTAAACGAGAACTTACCAAGTTTGAAGGTTGATCTTTATTTTATGAGGAATTGCGGTGAGGGATTTCGTGCCCTCCGCTCCCACCCTGTATCATAAGGTCAACTGGGAAGTTCTACGTTCTTCATCTTACTGTTTTCAGTCATGGTGCGTTCTGTGATTCCACACCGCTGCTCTGAAGGATGTCGCGCATGCGTGCTGGCGGGGTCTTCACGAAATCCCTCACCGCAACTCCTTGTAAAATAAAGATCAACCTTCGAACTTGGTAAGTTCTCGTTTAATCTTACTATTAAACTGCATCTGTCACGCATCTGCCCACTCACTCAAGCTGTCCAAGTCACCCTTCATCCTCATAGCATCCTCCTCACCGTTCACACTGCCACCCAGCTTTGTGTCATCATACCTGGGTAAACATTGTAAATTGTCACTAGTGTGTGTAGGATAGTGTTTAATGTGTGTGGATCGCTGGTCGGTGCAGACTCGGTGTTTCCACGCTGTATCTCTAAAGTAAACTAAACAATGCTAACTGTGCTTCTGTGCTCTTAGAAGCTTGTTGGAGCTACTCCTGGCTAGGACAGCATAGGAATTTGGACTCCTTAGGCAGTAGAAGGTTCCTAAGGTGAAATGTTATCTCCAAGGTTGCTGCCTGACCCACTCAGATCTTCCAGCAGCTTTTTCTACGCAAGAATGTGTCTCTTTTGGACGTTTTTCATCCACTGAATGAAACATGGCACCTCCAACAGAACAATTATCCTTCTGAAGAAGGGTCTCGACCCGAAACGTCGCCTATCTCCTTCGCTCCTTAGATGCTGCTGCACCCCGCTGAGTTTCTCAGCTTTTTGTGTACCCTCGATTCTCCAGCATCTGCAGTAGTTCCTTCTTTAAAACTAAATCCTTCTAGGTTGCATCGGTGCCATTTGAAATTATATGTTTTGTATGTTTGGAGAGCGGTGGAATTTTCATCTTTTTGGCATAAATATTTGTTTCTCTGAGTACAAGTTTGTTTGAGTTCAAAAATGTCTAAATAGCATACACTGAAAGACATGTGGCACATTAGAAGAGCCAGAAATGATATATCAGATTCCCTGCAGAAGTACATTTGCAGTTTTGTATTGGTGGGCGTGTGAATGTGTGTGTGTGTGGACATAGAACACCTCTAGTGCCCCTGACCTAATTAGCAACAGTTTTTCTGTGTTGCTTCCAAAACAATATTAGAAATTGAGACTGCCACGAGGAAACCAGCCCATAACTGTGTGTGGGAAAGAACTGCAGATGCTGGTTTAAACCGAATATAGACACAAACAGCTGGAGTAACTCAGCGGGTCAGCCAGCATCTCTGGCGAAATGTAATAGGTGACGTTTCGGGTCGAGACCCTACTTCCTTTATCATCGTTATTTATTTGCATATCTTTCATTCATTTGTTCCACATCTCTCAACATCACCGTCTATATCTCTCGTTTCCCTTTCCCAGGACTTCTCAGTCTGAAGATGGGTCTCAACCTGAAACGGCACCCATTCCTTTTTTCCAGAGATGCTGCCTGACCCGCAGAGTTACTCCAGCTTTTTGCGTCTGTCTTTGGAGTAACTCCAGCTTTTTGTGTCTGTCCTCAGTCTATGACTTTCATTGGTAGAAGCTACAATTGAAAGGCTATGAAGGTTCACATAAGCAAGAAAAGCTTCCAGTAACAAGCTTTAAAGTACTTTAACCATCTTCTCCCGAGAACCATTAGACTTACTTTTGTTGACATGTCAGTGGTGAATAACTCTCCATGCCTATTATATAAGACCATTATTTATAATTTGGTGATTTACCAGTGCAGTGGTTAGAGAATTACACTAGACCTGTGATAATATATTTTCAGGCAAGGTTTCCTAATATGCATTTTTCATACAGAGTGAAAACCCATTTTTACTTTAGTCTTTAGACTTTATTTTTGACTTTAGAAATACATAGAAACATAGAAAATAGGTGCAGGAGGCCATTCGGCCCTTCGAGCCAGCACCGCCATTCATTGTGATCATGGCTGATCGCCCCCTATCAATAACGCGTGCCTGCCTTCTCCCCATATCCCTTGACTCCACTAGCCCCGAGAGCTCTATCTAACTCTCTCTTGAATCCATCCAGTGACTTGGCCTCCACTGCCCTCAGTGGCAGGAATTCCGCAAATTCTCTGGGTGAAAAAGCTTTTTTTTTCTCACCTCAGTCTTAAATGGCCTCCCGTTTATTCTACGACTGTGGCCCTGGTTCTGGACTCGCCCCAACATTGGGAACATTTTTCCTGCATCTAGCTTGTCCAGTCCTTATATAATTTTATATGTTTCTATAAGATTACCCCCTCATCCTTCTAAACTCCAGTGAATTACAAGCCTAGTCTTTTTCAATCTTTCCTCATATGATAGTCCCGCCATCCCAGGGATCAATCTTGTGAACATGCGCTGCACTGCCCTCAATCACAAGGATGTCCTTCCTCAAAATTAGGAGACCAAAACTGTACACAATACTCCAGATGTGGTCTCGCCAGAGCCCTATACAACTGCAGAAGAACCTCTTTACTCCTATACTGAAATCCTCTTGTTATGAAGGCCAACATTCCATTAGCTTTCTTCACTGCCTGCTTTACCTGCACGCCAACTTTCAGTGACCGGTGTACAAGGACACCCAGGTCTCGCTGCACCTCCCTCTTACCTAACCTAACCCCATTGAGATAATAATCTGCCCCCTTGTTTTTGCCACCAAAGTGGATAACCTCACATTTATCTATATTATACTGCATCTGCCACACATCTGCCCACTCACTCAACCTGTCCAGGTCACCCTGCAACCTCCTAACATTCTCTTCACAGTTCACACTGCCACCCAGCTTTGTGTCATCCGCAAACTTGCTAGTGTTTCTCCTAATTCCCTCTTCCAAATCATTAATATATATGGTAAACAGTTGCGGCCCCAACACCGAGCCTTGCGGCACTCCACTCGCCACTGCCTGCCATTCTGAAAAGAACCCGTTCACCCCTACTCTTTGCTTCCTGTCTGCCAACCAATGCATGTTAACAGGCCCTTCAGCCCACTGAGTCCACATCGACCAGCGATCCCCGCACACTTGCACTATCCAGCACACTAGGGGCAATTTACAATTTTACCAAAGCCAATTAATCTACAAACCTTTGGAGTGTGGGAGGAAACCGGAGCACCCGGAGAAAACCCACGCGGTCACAGGGTGAACATACAAACTCTGTACAGACAGCACCCGTGGTCAGTATCGAGGCTGGGTCTCAGGCACAGTGAGGCAGCAGCTCTACCCGCTGCACCACTGCCGCCCTTAATTACTTCCTAATGTGCATTTCACATAGAGAACCAGGAGCCTTTTTTGTGATCCTATCCTGCTTTAATACATCTGCAATGACATTTGACAGATATCTTAATTAACCACTGTGTGGTTTTGGGGACTTTCGCTTTGTTTTTTGCTTTGCCACGCTTTTCTTTTTTACACGCATTGTAATTTTCCTAATTGCTCCTTCCTCTCTATCGTGCTTTAGGCCCTATTGCATCTGCTGACCATGCAATCCGTGGCAGCTGGTGTCATCACTTCTGAAGGTTGGCAGTATGTTCAGTCCTTCATGTACATACCTACTTGCCCTTGAGGAGTTGCTGAGAAGTCCACCTGAATTGCAGCTATTTATGTAGTGAAGGTACTCTCACATTCCACTTGATGGGAAAGCTCACGATTTTGTTCTATTAATGATAGACAATAGACAATAATTTGTGTTAAGGGGACAGATAAGGGGACGCTGTCCAATTCCAGGTCACCAAGGGGAGAAACTTGCAGACGCTGACGCTTGCAGATGGCCGCACGGTGGCACAGCTGCCTTACAGCGCCGGAGACCCGGCTTCCATCCTGACTACGGGTGCTGTCTGTGGTGAGTTTGTACGTTCTCCCTGTGACCGCGTGGGATTTCACCGGGTGCTCTGGGTTCCTTCCGCATTCCAAAGACGTGCGGGTTTGTAGGTTAATTGGCCGCGGTAAACTGCCCGCGTGTGTAAGGAGTGGATGAGAAAGTGGGATAACATCAAACTAGTGTGAACGGGTGACCCTGGTCGGCATGGACACAGTGGGCCGAAGGGCCTGTTTCAACGCTGCATCTCTAAACTAAACTAAAAGGTGACGTCATCTATCTATCTTGAAGAAGGGTCCCGACCCGAAATGTCACCTATCCATGTTCTCCACAGATGCTGCCTGACCCGCTGTGTTACTCCAGCACTCTGTGAAACGTCACCTATCCATGTTCTCCACAGATGCTGCCTGACCCGCTGAGTTACTCCAGCACTCTGTGAAACGTCACCTATCCATGTTCTCCACAGATGCTGCCTGACCCGCTGAGTTACTCCAGCACTCTGTGAAACGTCACCTATCCATGTTCTCCACAGATGCTGCCTGACCCGCTGTGTTACTCCAGCACTCTGTGAAACGTCACCTATCCATGTTCCCCACAGATGCTGCCTGACCCGCTGAGTTACTCCAGCACTCTGTGAAACGTCACCTATCCGTGTTCCCCACAGATGCTGCCTGACCCGCTGAGTTACTCCAGCACTCTGTGAAACGTCACCTATCCATGTTCCCCACAGATGCTGCCTGACCCGCTGAGTTACACCAGCACTCTGTGAAACGTCACCTATCCATGTTCTCCACAGATGCTGCCTGACCCGCTGAGTTACTCCAGCACTCTGTGGTAACTCCAGTCATGTTTCAGGTCAGCAGTGACAATGAGATGTTGGCGTTGAGGAATCCAGTCATGGAAGTGCCACTGAATGGAATTGAGGACTGCAGGGGGAATAACCTTGCTACTAGACAATGAAGCCACAGGTCTGGATTTGCTGCAAGTTGAATTGCAAATGTGGACAAGTTGCCGCATTTACAGTTGGAAGTGAACACATTAAGAAAATTGTTTAAGAAGATGTTGAAATAAGGAATTGCAGTTGCCGGTTTGCAAAATAAACCACAGAGTGCTGGAGTAACTCAGCGGGTCAGGCAGCATCTCGGGAGAACACGGATAGGTGAGGTTTTGGGTCAGACTGTCATTAGGAAATAGGCCTGCCTCTGGTCTTATACTGGGACTTCATGGGCTGTGATAAAACAACTGCAGACATTGCGATCAAAGCCAGTGTCCAAACTGTCAGCAGCCTTCATTTTATTTATTTTTTAATTTGAAAATAGACTTTATTCAGGTAATAAATATACAATACATGAACTGTGCAAAAAAATTAATCCAACATTTTCGAAGGCTATACAAATTATTCAATAATTATTCAATAAATGCGCAAATTTCACAAGATTATCCCCCATCCTTGCCACTCATGTGACCCACTGGCGTGGAATTCCTTCCCTTATTTTTGAGGGGCGTCTCCACCATACCGTACCCCCCATGTCCAGCAGCGGAAGGACCCTAGACTGTGGCCCTCCCCCACCGAGCCTTGGCGTTGGCTGCACCGAGCTTCAGTGCGTCCCTCAGCACGTACTCCTGCAGTCTGCAGTGGGCCAGTCGGCAACATTCGCCGACGGACGTCTGGGTGGTGAACAACACTCGGGCAGACCAAAGAGCAACCTTCCAGCAGCATCAATGTCAGTCTCTGAATGTGTCCCTGGGAACAGTTCGTAATCACAGAGTCCTCTGTGATGGAGCTGTTGGAATAAACCGTGACAGGGACCCTTGCAGACCTCTCCAGACTCTACAAACCCACACTCTGCAAAGAGGTGGGCAACCGTCTCCTCTCCATAGCAGCCGTCCCGAGGGCAGCGTGCGCTGGCAGTGAGGTTCCGACGGTGCAGGAAGGATCTGACTGGGAGGGCTCCCCTCACTGCCAGCAAAGCCCAATGGACTTGTGGTCAAAGGTGTTGGTCCAGAAGAACCTTTCCACAGACAACAGATGGGGCGGCAATGTCCAGCTGACTGGCACATTGCGTGGCACCTGCGCCAGGCCCATCCTTCGCAACACCGGGGACAGGTAGAACCTCAGCAGGTAGTGACACTTGGTGCCCACGTGCCTTGGCTCTACACCCCGCCTGATGCAGCCACACACGAAGGTGGCCATCAGAATGAGGGCGACGTTGGGCACGCTTTTACCCCCGTTGTCTGCTGACTTGTACATTGTGGCCCGTCGCACCCGGTCCATCCTCGACCCCCAGATGAACTGTACATTGCAGCCTTGATTGGAGAGAGATCATCAGCTTCCAACCCTGACTAACCAGCTTCCTCATGCCCGCTCGATTCAAGTTGATTCGAATCCCCTCTGATCCGCAACTGACTATCAATTTTACAAACGTTCCTTGGTGTTACATTTCTGCAAATGTTGTAGGGATGCCAAGTTCAGTCACTCTCAACTAACTTTTGGAATTCACCTCCTTTTTTGCTGCTTGAGTGAAAGATGTAATCAAAAGCAGAGGCAAACAAACCTGGTGTAGTCTGAAGTGGACTGGTCATAACGATGATATTGTCAAGGTTACATCACTTTCTTGAACATTGAGAGTGGGCTGAGCAGTAATTAACTGAATTTGGGCTGTCCTCTCCATTGTGGACAGAAATAAGCCAGTGCATTCATCCATATCATCAGATTTACACCAGCATTGTGGCTCAATTGTCCATAAGTCATACGTATCTGTGGGAATTCTCTGCTAGAGGGCGGTGGAGGCCGTTTTCTCTGGATACTTTCAACAGAGAGTTAGATAGAGCTCTTAAAGATAGCAGAGTCAGGGGATATGGGGAGAAGGCAGGAACGGGGTACTTACTGGTGCTGGCTCGAAGGGCCGTATGGCCTACTCCTGCACCTATTGCCTATTGTCTATTGTGATAGGAGCAGAATTTGTCCATTTGACCCATCAAGTCTACTCTGCCATTCAATCAATTGTTGATCTATCTTTCTCTCCCAACCTCATTCTCCTGCCTTCTCCCCATAACCCCTGTCACCTGTACTAATCTGTCATGTTACATCTGCCTATTGTCACATCTTGGCCAAAATCCCAGCTAGTTTCGGGGCACAAGCCTTCAGCACCACAGTCAGCACACGTGGGTGGGTTTCTAAATCCTTGTCCACGAACAGGACCCTTCCACCAGCGGTGGGTAGGAGGAGCCAAGGATCAATAATAAAAATGAAACAAAATGAATCAAGGTTTTTCTGATACTCAGCTGGTGGAAGCTGGACTTCATCTTGGAAGCAGTCTGAGTGATCATGGAATTATGAGAGCAGGAAGAGCTTTGCTGCAGCTCTCATGGAGCTCCTTGGGACCATTTGCTGCATCGAAGGTGCTATAGGAATGCAGTTTGTTTCTTTGACAGACACAAAAATCTCGAGTAACTCAGCGGGACGGGCAGCATCTCTGGAGAGAAGGAATGGGTGACGTTTTGGGTCAAGACCCTTGGGGGGGCTCTTCAGAATCGTCTTAGGGATAAGGGAAACGGTGAGAGATATAGATGGCGATGTGGAGAGATAAAGAACAATGAATGAAAGATATGCAAAAAAGTAACGATAGTAAAGGAAAGGTCATTGTTAGCTGTTTGTAGGGTGAAAATGAGAAGCTGATGAGACTTGGGTGGGGGAGGGATAGAGAGAGACACTGAGACCCCTTGTACTCCCCCTGCAACCGCACCTGTCACTATACCTTATCCTCGACTCTGTCCAGTGACCCCCAAACGGTCCTTTTCAGGTTAGGCAGAGGTTCACTTGCACCTCCTCCAACCTCACCTACTGTATCTGTTGTTCACGATGTGGACTCTTATACATCTGCGAGACCAAACGCAGACTGGGAGATCCGAGTTTCGTGGAACCCTTCGCTCAGCCCCGCCTGAAACCAACCTGATTCCCGGTTGCTAAAACTACTGATTCTCCTTCCCATTTCCAACAGACCTTTCTGTCCTCGGTCATCCTACATTGTCAGAGTGAGGCTAAATGCAAATTGGAGTCACAGCATCTCATATTTCGCTTGGTATGAATATAGATTTTTCTCACATCAGGCATTCCCTCTTTCCCTGTCCCTCCCCCATCCAAGCCGCACCAGCTTCTCATTCTCTCCAGAGATGCTGCCTGTCCCGCTGAGTTACTCCAGCATTTTGTGTCTATCTTCGGTTTAAACCAGCATCTGCAGTTCCATCTTACACAGTTTGTTTATTTGCTGCTACAACAGACAAAAAACACAAAAACCCTGTTCCGATCAATGCCACACTAAGTTAGAACTGAATTTTTTTTTTTTTTAAAGCAAGTGCACAAGTTGTGGTGGGATTTGGAGAAATAAAGAAGGAATGTCTGTGAAAAGCCTGGATCTAGTGGATGCGGAGAGATGTTTCCCACTAGTGGGAGAGCCCAGGACCAGAAGTCATAGCCTCAGAATTAAAAAAAGGACATTCCTTTAGGAAGGAGGTGAGGGGACAATCTCTTTAGATCAGAGGGTGGTGAATCTGTGGAATTCTTTGCCACAGATGGCTGTGGACGGCCAGGTCAATGGATATTTTTAAGGCAGCATGATGGATAGATTCTTGATTAGTGCGGGTGTCAGGGGTTTATGGGGAGAAGGCAAGAGAATGGGGTTAGGAGGGGGAGAGATAGATCAGCCATGATTTGAATGGCGAGAATTAGTCAGAATGGCCTAATTCTGTTCCATTCACTATGAGGTCAGAGAAAAAATTGTCAAGGTCAAATTAAGAAACGAACAAAAATGAAAGGTAGAGAGAGTAAAAGTTGTAGTGGGTTACCTGAAATTGTTACCGCGAAATGAAGGCGCGAATGAAAAAAAATCAATACAACAATAAAATGGCACCATCTCACTCTTCACACACAATGCAGGGGACGGTCGGTAGGAGTTGTTGCCATCACAGCACCAGAGGCCCGGGTATCCATCCTGACTACAGGTTGCTGTTTCATACAAATAAAAGTTTATACTGTGGTCAGAAGAAGGGTCTCGACCCGAAACATTACCTATTTCCTTCGCTCCATAGATGCTGCCTCACCCGCTGAGTTTCTCCAGCATTTTTGTCTACCTTCGATTTTCCAGCATCTGCAGTTCCTTCCTAAACATTATACTGTGACCATGTTGGTTTTCTCCAGGTGCTTCGGTTTTCTCCCACAATCCAAAGATGTACAGGTTTGGCAGTTAATTGACTTCTATAAATTGTCCCCAGCGTGTAGAATAGAACTAGTGTATGTGGCATCGCTGGTCGATGCAGAGACAGTGGGCCCAGGGGCCTGTTTCCACACTGGATCTCTAAACTAAACTAAGCTAAATTAAATAAACCTAGAAAAGATACAAAAAGTGCTGGAGTATCTTTTAGTGGGTCAGGTTGCATCTCTGGAGAGAAGGAGTAAGTGAACCCTTCCTCAGACCCAGTTTCCCTTGGAGTGACCAAGGACCACATATTCGCTTTCATGTACCAAATAAATAAGAAAATGAGGTGCAAAGTCTAGTACCACGTTATTCAAAATGGGGGCACTCACACTCAAATATAAGCGGTGTCCCCCTATGTTATTCCCTCATGGCCGTTTTTATTGAACCATTTCATGAAATGCACCTCTAGGAATAAGTGAGGGGAAACAGCGTCAACGGTGAAAGTACTGATCATGTAGAGCTCCTAATTTGCGGAAACACATTCTTAGAGCTATTAAGGGAGTGTGCCGCGTAGTTTAACCTGCGTCAATCCCGGGTTGGCCGGACTGACATACAGAACTGGATGAGTACCGCGGGGCAAAGAGAAAAGTCACAATGGAGATCAGAATTGGATCGACTGGGCTTTATATTCGACAAGACACTAGCACAGGAATTTAGAAGAAGAAGAGGGAATCTTATAGAAGAAAACCTATAAAATTCTTAAGGGATTGGACAGACTATGATGCAGGGAAAATGTCCCAATGTTGGGGGGGTCCAGAACCGGGTCACAATTTAAGAATGAGGGGTAGGCCATTTAGGACTGAGAAGATGAACAAAAACTTTATCACCCAGAGAGGTGTGAATTTGTGGAATTCTCTGCCACAGAAGGCAGTGGAGGCCAATTTCACTGGATGTATTCAAGAGAAAGTTTAGATATAGTTCATAGAGTCAACGGAATCAAAGGGATATGGGGAGAAAGCAGGAACGGGGTACTGATTTAGGATGATCAGCCATGATCATATTGAATGGTGGTGCTGGCTCGAAAGGCTGAATGGCCTGCTCCTGCACCTATTTTCTATGTTTTCAACCATGTTGCTATGTCAAACAAAAAAACACCTAGCACAAAGGATACACCCACGAGGTATCACTTTCTTCTTCCTGCAGACTTGGTAGACATCTAAAAGGGGGAGCTACGGGCTCCTTTCAGATGCTGCTCACAGGACAAGTGCCACCGGCCACACCAGTAGCTGTGTCCATCCAGCTCAAGGAGAAACGGAAAGGCCTGGATAGAGTGGAATGTGGAGAGGATGTTTTCCACTAGTGGAGAGTCTGGGACCAGACGACACAGTCTCAGAATAATAGGACGTAACTTTAGAACAGAGATGAGGAGGAATTTCTTTAGCCAGGGGGTGGTTGAATCTGTGGGGTTCATTGCCACAGACAGTGGAGGCCAAGAGGTATTTTTAAAATGGTTCTTAATTAGCAAGGGCGTCAAAGGTTTTGGGGCGAAGCAGGAGAATGGGGGTTGAGAGGGAACTAATGATCAACCCTGACGGACTTGGTTGTGGAGCAGAGACCCGATTTGGCTGAATGGCCAAGAATATCATCACATAGCTATGTCTTATGAGATTTATAGTAATCCAAAGGATAAATGTTCACTGACATCTTGTATAACTGCTTCTGCCTTTTCCCCTCATCTATCCACTAAAACATAGAGCTTTGTATTGGTTGTATAAGGCACAGTTTGTGAGTTGGGCCTTGGGAGTTATCGTGAACAATGTGTGAGAGCATTCTAGCCACAGGTATCGTAGCGATATACCAGCATTCACCCTATCCAGACCCTGACTGTGTGAGGAGGGGCTTCAGGGCTACGCCATGTGGTCCTCCATTGCTTCTGAACCAAGCTGCCACTGGTTTTTCACCTTAGTACCCAATGGCTGACTCATAATCCACACGTCAAGATCATTCACCATGCAAGTCCTGCCTGTCCAGCTCTGTGGTTAGTTTGTTAGTTTAAGGAGATACAGCGTGGAAACTATATACGGCCACTATTACTCACATACCACTACTTGTTCTATTCCACACTGCTAGGGCCAGTTTACACAGCCGAATTAACCTACAAACCAGCACGTCTTTGGGAATGTGGGAAACTGGAGCACCCGGAGAAAACCCCAATATTGTGAATCACGGGGAGAACGTGCAAAATAAAAACTCCCGTACAAGACAGTATCCCGTAGTTCAGGATCGGGAGACCTGGGTCCAGTTGCTGTGAGGCAGCCCCACTCTACCACTAGCGCTACCCTGCTTTCTAAGTGATGGGAGTAGACTTTGCTACCAGTTCGAAATAACTTTCTTGTGTGAGTTCAGTCATCTTTCTGTCAGCCCTGTGACTAGTGAGGAGTGTATCTGATGTTCTCTGTTTGTGGCTCCGAACCCAGCTTGTTTATCTCCACAGCCATTTCCGTGTCTATCTTAGCAGGGAAGAGTTGGGTGAGTGTGAAGGAAGGTGGTACATATTTGCTATGTAAAATCCAGCTAACCCTAAACCAATAAGGGATAGATTGTGTAGAATAGAACATCTCCTGGATTGTCACCTTGTCGAGGTGGAGGAAGCTTGTGATGGACTTGAATCCGAAGATGAGGGACAGCGATGCCGTCTGGAGCCATGCTCCTGGTAGGAGGCGCAACACCATGGCGGTGATGGATTGAGGGGGGGAGAAATGAAGATCTCATGACAAAGAGCAATCTGAACCAAAGATCTTCAACGGTGTGAACAGGCGAGGAATGATGGCTTGACCTTATAGAGTATAAGCGGCCACAACGGCTGTGGAAGGTGGATGAAGGATGCAGCAGAAAAGGGTCTCCGGTCGTCTGGAACCTCCAGTGCCACTGATCCTTGACCCTAGAAACTAGTCAAGAATGGTGGGGAGGCTTGTCTTGCACCAGTCTCCCTCGCGTTAAACAATGTCACGCACTATGCATCCTCCATATAAGAGGAATAGCAACCCCCTGGAGACCACACCCATGGTCCAGCCATGACCGAAGGGAGCCTAAGAAGAAGAAGTAGGATTAGATACAAGAAAAGCTGATGTGCGGTAACGTGACCAGTGGGACACACTCAGAGAAAGAGATAGTGAATGGATGATGTTAGTTGGGTTCGAGACTCTTCTTCATTCTGAGAGGATATCGTCCCAAACATCACCTATATCTCTCTCCAGAAGAAATTGCTACACAGGGATAGATTGTAAAGCTGAGAAGTAAAACTAAAAAATGCTGTGAATAAGGAAGGAAGTGAGTTTGCGAGATAAATATACATTCTCAATAGTGGAGGAGTGAACGACGTGAGAAGCTAAGGCGCAACTCTACCCAACCCCCTGCCCCCCGTACACCCCAACACCGCCCCCGCCATCCAGTACCACCCCGAAATGCCGCCCACGGTAGTATACCACGTCAGAAACCTACCTCCCCATCGGCAATCCGAGTCCCGCTCGCCCTATTCTTTACCATCAGAATGGCTGCACTGACCCGCTGGTTACTTCCAGCATATAAGTAGTCCTAATTAGATGCATAAACCAGCATGTGCAGTTTCCTTTGCTAACATGGTACTGGAAGAAGCAGTGAAAGGTAAAGGAGAACCTCATAAATGATGCGGGAGATGCAATTTTATGAGCAGTTCACGCTTATTGCTTAAAAAGGACTTGCAGAGCAGCCTGCTGTTGCATTATAACCACCGACTTAAACATTATCAAACTGACCCATTTATTGCACCAAGACTTCACACTCCTTGATTTGAAAGCATTACTATAAAAAAAAATTGAAAGCTCTGATGCTAATTTCCAACTCAAGCAAAACAAATTGCCAAGACAAGAAAAACGGGGACTTAATTTATCCTTTGCGGAGAGGGAGCTTAAAAAAGCTTGTGAATTAAAAATAACTCCTTCACAAGAGTTAAAATTTTAACCAAGTCGCTGTGTTACAAGAAACTGTGCCGTGATAACGAAGCGAGAAATAACAGGGAACAAACCAAGAATAACCAACCGAACAAATTCCTACCGACCTGAGGGTTAGGTCGTCTCAAGTCTGTCCCCTAGGTTGTAGAGACTCCGATTAGGCAAAGCATTCTTTTAATACCCCCCACAACCACGCCACGCCTCAGCCGGTCCCTCCCCCCCCCAACC
>CM069139.1:86748187-86923299 GCA_035221665.1 Okamejei kenojei
CCCCCCCCCACCCCCCCCCCCCACCACCCACTCACCCCCCACCCAAACTTACCCCCCCACCCAAACTACCCCCCCCCCCCACCAAACCTACCCCCCCCCCACACCCCCCCCAAATTCCCCCCCCAAAACCCCCCCACCCCCAAAAACTACCCCCCACCCCCGAAAACTACCCCCCCAACCCCCAAACTACCCCCCCCACCCCAACCTTACCCCCACCAAACTACCCCCCCCCAACTCCCCCCACCCAAACTACCCCCCCCAAACTACCCACCCTCCCAAATACCCCCACCACCCCTCCCCCCACCAAAACTACCCCCCACCCCCACATCCCCCCACCCACAACTACCCCCCACCCAAAATACCCACCCCCAAACTACCCCCCTCAAACTACCCCCCCCCCAAAAACTCCCCCCCCCCCCCCAAACTACCCCCCCCGGGGGAGGGGAGAATGTCATGGGGGGCGGGAGAAAGGGGAGAGAGGAAGCGAGAAAGAAAGAGGAAGGGGGGAGAGGAGAACAGAGTGAAATGGGGGAGAAAGACACTGCCGGGGGGGGGGGGAGAAAGAGAAAGACACGTGCGGAAACAGGAGAGCGGGAGGGGGGGGGGGAGGGAGAAGACCGGAGTTGCCGGGGGGGGGAGGAGTGGCGGGTGGTGGCAGAAGGTGAGAAAGACAGTGCCAGAGGGGGGTGGTGGGGGGGGGGTTGAGGTAGTTTGAAAAGGGGAAGAGAAGACAGGGTGGTGGGGGAGAAGTTTGAAGGGTGGGGAAAGACAGGTTCGGGGGGGGGGGGGCGGGGGGAAGAGAAAAAAAGACAGAGGGAAAAGGGGAAGGGGGACTGACGGGCTGGTGGGGACGGTGGAGAAGCGAGGGGGGGGGGGACAAAGAGGAAAGAACAGTGCCAGGGAAGGGGTGGAGGGGGGGGGGCACTGCCGGGGGGGGGGGGGGAAAAAAGAAAGACAGTGTCCGGGGGGGGGGGGGGGCAGGGAGACAGTCCGGGGGGAGACTGTGCCCGCGGGTGGTGGGAGGGAGGACAGTGCCGCGGGTGAGTGGGGGGGGGGGGGGGTTTGGGGGGGAGGGGGTGGGTAGTTTGGGGGGGAGACAGGGTTCGGGGGCGGGGGCGGGGGACGGTTTGGGGCGGGGCGGCGGTTCTGGGAGACTGGTCCCGAGGGGGGCAGGGAGGACAGTCCGGGGGGGAGACAGTGCCAGGGCGGGTGGGGGGTGGGAGGGGGGGGGGGGGAGGGGGAGGGGGGAGGAGACAGTGCCGGGGGAGGGGGGGAAGGGGGGAGGAGACAGTGCCGGGGGGGAGGGGGGGGAAGAGACAGTGCCGGGGATCATATTCTCCACCAAAAAAAAAAACTATCTCCCCCCCCCTCCCCAAACTGTCCCCACCCCTCCCTTCCGCCCCCAAACTTTCTCACCCCACAATTTCCCCGGACCCTCTCCCCACCCCCCCACCCCCCAACTATTCCCCCCCTTCTTCTCACTTCCCCCCGGACACTCTTTCCACCCCCGCCCCCTTTCTCTCTCTTGCATCATTACCCCCGCCCCCACTATTCCTGGTGTCCCTTCTCTCCCCCCACACCCACCTCTCCGCTCCCCCCCCGCCCCCCCCCACTTCCCCAGCCCCTCTTTCCACCCCTCAGCCCACTCTTTCACCCTCCCCCCCCCCCCCCCCATCTCCCTGTCCCCTCACCGCTCTAACCCGATGTCTCTCTGAACTACTTGTTCCAGGTGGGGGAATGCGAGTGGGCTCCCAGTACCAGGCGGTGGCCCCTGACTACGACCCCGGTGAGGAATATTTCTCTGTGTGTGCGTGCTGTAATTCTGGATGTTTTGATGTGTTTGCATAGCCTAAAACTCTCCCTTCTCCCCCCACATCTCCCCCTCTCGCCTAGTCTTGTGTATCAATGTTACTCGTGTTCAAAATGTTATCATTAGAAATAAAATTTACTCCGTGTTGTACCTTTCCATTTGAGTTGTGCGATTTGTAAGTCTCCTGTGTATGATGTGTTGAAATAGCCTAAAATATGGTCTCTTTCCCCCCCCCCCCCCCCCCCCCCCCCCCACCCCCCCCCCCCCCCCCCCCCCCCCCCCCCCCCCCCCCCCCCCAAACCCACACTTCTCTGTTTAATTGGTAAAGTTAAACAGGGATCAAGTGAAGGGAAAAGGTTTGTGTGGGGGACGGAAAAAAAATCCTTTCTAGGATATGGTCAGAGTTAGTAAAGATATTTATATAATAGTATGAGGCATCGGTTATAATAAAAAGATGATAGATGAACTCCCCCCTCTCGCCCCTCTCCCGAACAGCAGCAGGAAAAGTGTGTGATGCAGGTGTGCTCCCACTTAAATCATCACTTCCTACTCCACCTTGGATAAAACTGAAATAATTGTACCAATATCATTCCAGTTCATAATTGGATCAATCTTATCTCCCTGGGTTGTGTCTTGCTGTTTAGGTTGTGCGATTTATAAAACTCCTTTCAGGCCTGGTTACTTTCACTATGAAGCCAGCACAGTTCTTTTCTCAGATTTGCTGGAGTTATATTGTTTGATAATATAATTTTTTTAAAATATCTAAAGTATATCTTTAAATCTATGTTATTTACCTCTGGGTGCCTGGGTGTGAAATAAGAAATTATGTGGCCAGTGCAAACTGTGCTGAAAATATTTATTATGTGCAGGAACAAATGCATTTAAAAGTTGGGAAATGCGTTTCGCTCTCTTAATAACTCAAGGCATTGTTTTAACCTACGAGCCTGCAATGTTAACTGTCCAGCGGGAAGCCCACCAAAAGATGTTTCCTATTCAACCAAAAGTTGCCTTTCATGTAAATATTTACAGTAATATTTATCGTTGATAAGCAAGTTTGTAGTTTTCTCACATTAGAGAAACTGGTATTTGCCGCAATATGTTTCTATTTGACAAAAAGTTGGCTCTAATGTAAATATTTTGGGTAGTTTTCATCATTGATCAGTAAGTTTGTAGTTTCATTGCATGTAACATGAGTGTACCAGAAGTTTGCTTTGGAGGTTGAAAATTGGTCAGCTGTATTTTATGCCAGGAAACTGTTCTAAAACCACACAATCTTGATTTAACTACTTGTCACTGTGGGGCACATTGGGAGCAAGATTTCATCTGACAATTTAATGCTGAATTGAGTGTCTTTCAAATCAAACTGATCTACAAAGGTGATCTGAAAATTATTTTATTTTAATTTTGAGAAAATGTGTGGGGTGTCATTTGAGGAAGATGCTATCTGTTCCCTTAGCATTAAATGGCAAGAGGACTGGAAGGGAAGTTAATTTGAATGTTACTATTTCATTGTTGGCTGGTGGGTGAAGAGGTGTAGGAAGGAACTGCAGATGCTGCTTTAAACCGAAGATAGACACAAAAAGCTGGAGTAACACAGTGGGACAGAAAACATCTCTGGAGAATAGGTGACATTTCTGGACGAGATCTGAAGTTACTCCAGCTTTTTGTGTCTATGTTCCTAGTTTTATTAACGTCTTGGGGATTGGGGGGGGGGGGGGGTGGGGTGGTGAGCTGTGAAACTGACTAGAATAAACATATCAAATTATAAAAGGACTGGACAAGCTAGACACAGGAAAAATGTTCCCAATGTTGGGTGAGTCCAGAACCAGGGGCCACAGTCTTAGAATAAACGGGAGGATAGAATTTAAGACTGAGGTGAGAAAAACTTTTTCACCCAGAGAATTGTGAATTTGTGGAATTCCCTGTCACAGAGGGCAGTGGAGGCCAAATCACTGGATGGATTTAAGAGAGAGTTGGATAGATCTCTACGGGGTAGTGGAATCGAGGGATATGGGGAGAAGGCAGGCACGGGTTATTGATTGGGGATGATCAGCCATGATCACAATGAATGACGGTGCTGGCTCGAAGGGCCGAATGGCCTATTGACCTCCTCCACCTATTTTCTATGTTTCTAATATGTAAATCTGAGGGAATTGTGAATCTGAGTGACTTTGAAATGGTGAATTACATGGGCTGGGAAGGATTTATTTAAAAAATGTGGAGAGTTGGTTGGCGATTTGAAGTGATGACTAAGTGAAGCTGAGTGGGCCTTGGTGTGAAGTTAGATTATAAGTGGTGGCATTTTGAATGGTGGGCGGTAGAAGATGGGATGGGCAGGTCGGCACCGCATTAGTCCATAAGAGTAATAGTGATACAGTGTGGATACAGACCCTTCAGCCCAACGTGCCCACACCGGCCAACAGGTCCCAGATACACTAGTCCCACCTCCCATCTACTCTGGGCAAGAGACTCTGTGCATCTACCTGATCTTCTACTCCTCGTGATTTTATACACATCTGTAAGATCACCCCTCATCCTCCTGTGCTCGAAGGAATAAAGTCCCAGCCAATGCAACCTCCCTGTAGTTCAGACCCTCTAGTCCTGGCAACATCCTTCTAAATCTTCTCTGACCCCTTTCCAGCTTGACAACATCTGGCAGAGATATGGGCACCAGTGTTGGATTTAGGCCAAGGTCAATGATGCTTTGGCATTGAAAATAGAAATCACGTGGTTGAAAGCAAATGGGATTGAAATTACTGCTGGTTTAACAGAGACAGTGGTTTATGACAGGTTATATCCTTGGAAGACTTTTAAAATAAGAGAGGCAAGATAAATATGTTTTTATTTTTAATATTGATTTAGCTTTATTGTTTCCTTTCCATTTGCATTCCATACTGCACACTTTTTCTGCAACTGTCATACTGTTGGTGTGCATCTACACAAAGCCTTCAGTTCTTGTTTGTTGATATCTTGTCAAAATAGACGTTGTAAGTATTGCAGTTGTGACCATTTAGTCGCTGGGCAATTCCAGATGTGAAGTTTCTGGATTTTCAAAAAGCCTTTGTCAAAGTCCCACCCACAAGATTAGTGTACAAAATTAGCGCACATGGTATTTGGGGTAGGGTATTGACATGGATAGAGAACTGGTTGGCATACAGGAAGCAAAGAATACGAATTAATGGGTCCTTTTCAGAATGGCAGGCAGTGACTAGTGGGGTGCCACAAGGCCCAGTTATTTACAACATATTAATGATTTAGACGAGGGAATTAAATGTGACATCTCCAAGTTTGCGGATGACACAAAGGTGAATGGCAGTGTGAGCTGCGATGATGCTATAAGACTGCAGGGTGACTTGGATAGGTTGGGTGAGTAGGCAGATGCATGGCAGTTGCGGTGTAATGTGGATAAATGTGAGGTTATCCACTTTGCTGGCGAGAACAGGAAGGCAGATTATTATCTGAATGGTGTCAGATTAGGAAAAGGAGTGGTGCAACAAGACCTGGGTGTGCTTCTACATCAGTCACTGAAAGTAAGCATGGGGGTACAGCAGGCAGTGAATAAAGCGTTCATTGCGAGAGGATTTGAGTTTGGGAGCAAGGAGGTTCTACTGCAGTAGTATAGGGCCTTGGTGAGACCGTAAACCTGGAGTGTTGGGTGCAATTTTGGTCTCCTAATTTGAGGAAGGACATTATTGCTATTGGGGGAGTACAGTGTAGGTTCACCAGGTTAATTCCCGGGATGCCGGGACTGACATATGATGAAGGACTGGGTCAACTGGGCTTGTACTTACTGGAATTTAGAAGGATGAGAGGGAACCTTATAGAAACATATACAATTCTTAAAGGATTGGACAGGCTAGGGAAAATGCAGGAAAAATGTTGGGGGAGTCCAGGACCAGGGTTTACAGTTTAAGAATAAGGGGTAGACCATTTAGGACTGAGATGAGGAAAAAATGTCTTCACCCAGAGAGTTATGAATCTGGAGTTATCTGGCACAGAAGGCAGTGGAAGCCAATTCACTGGATGTTTTCATGAGAGTTGCATTTAGCTCTTCGGGCTAAGGGAATCAAGTGATATGGGGAGAAAGCCAGAACAGGGTACTGATTTTAGATGATCAGCCATGATCATATTTGCTGGCTCAAAGGGCAGAATGGTCTACTTCTGCACCTATTTTACTATGTTTCTAAGCAGTTTGTGCTAAGTAGTCAAAATGTAGAAACAAAGAACTACAGATGCTGGTTTATACCAAAGATATAGACACAAAGTGCTGGAGTAATACAGTGCGCCAGGCATCATCGCTGGAGAACCAAAGGTAGACACAAAATACTGGATTAACTGAAGAAAGGTCCTGACCTGAAACGACACCCATTGTTTTTCTCCAGAGATGCTGTCTGACCTGAGTTACTCCAGCACTTTGTGTCCATCTTCACTTCAGCTAAGTAGTAATCAGGAGTACTTTGAGATTTCCTTATTAAGATGCAGTTAGCTAACCCTTCCAGGGTAGTAAAATATCCAGGGTACACAAAAGGCTGGAGAAACTCAGCAGGTGCAGCAGCATCTAAGGAGCGAAGGAGATAGGCGACGTTTCGGGTCGAGACCCTTCTTCAGACTGATCAGGAAAACGAGAGATATAGACGGTGATGTGGAGAGATAAAGAACAATGAATGAAAGATATGCAAAAAATCGATGATAAAGGGAACAAGCCATTGTTTGTGGTGTGAAAATGAGAAGCTAGTGCGACTAGGGTGGGGGAGGGAGATGGAGAGAGAGGGAATGCCAGGGTCCCGAGGTCTGAGGGAGAGGTGGGAAGGGGCGGAGACAGCAAGGGTTAACAGAATTGAGAAAATTCAATGTTCAAGCCCGGAGGATGCAGACTCCCCAAGCGGAATATGAGGTGCTGTTCCTCCAACTTGTGGTGTTGCTCACTCTGGCCGTGGAGGAGGCCCAGGACCGAGAGGTCGGATACGGAATGGGAGGGGGAGTTGAAGTGCTGAGCCACCGGGAGGTCGGCTTGGTTATTGCGGACCGAGCGGAGGTGTTCGGCGAAACGATCGTAAAATATCCAGGTGTTTCATAGGCATTCTCTAGGAGTTTGATGAGGAGGTATTATGCAAAGTTAGTCTGTTGTGTTTTAAGGGAATGTTAAATGAAATAGAAAAGCACCAAGAGCTAACTCCTGATTGCGGGTCCTGGCATCAAATGCTAGGGCACAGATGGTGGAACAATTAAAATTTGAAGGACAAGTGGTTAGAACTGGAGGGATTTGAAAATAAAGGCAAATGTGGTTGCTTTCAAAATTTGGCTGTCTGACGGGTCGCAATGACATGGTTTGGGGTATGAAAAAGCCTTTAAGTTCTTTGGCTCTGGGTTTGAACAAGCTGTGATTGGGTAAGATACGTGTGTATTTTACTTTTTGTACTCTAGCAGGTATTATTTGTTTTAGCTAAGTTTGTTCATCAGTGGTTTAATCTTGGGCCTGTTCTGGTCTGCGTCACTCGGTGTTGAATGCAGAAGATGCTTGAAAAAAGCATCAACTTGAATTTTGGTACACGTGACAATTTCTAGGGTAGAGATGAATAGCTGAGAATTATGATCTATTTAATAGAAAGAATAACATTTATTTTACTTGGATGATAGACACAAAATGCTGGAGTAACTCAGCGGGGCAGGCAGCATCTCTAGATAGAAGGAATGGGTTATGTTTTGGGTCGAGATCCTTCAGACAGTTATTCCAGCTTTTGTGTCAATCTTCGGTATAAGCCAGCATCTGCAGTTCCTTCCTACACATTATTTTACTTGTTCTGGCAAGAAAGTTTATTACTTACCCCTGGACCATGACCCCACTGATGAACACCAGGCCACCATCTCGAGCACCATAAGCGACTTCATCAGCTCGGGCTCCCTACCCTCCCGAGCCTCCGACCTCATCGTTTCCCAGCCCCGCACGGCCCGATTTACCTTCTCCCCAAAATCCACAAACCCGACTGCCCTGGCAGACCCATTGTCTCTGCCTGTTCGTGCCCCACCGAACACATTTCCACATTACCTTGACGCCATCCTATCCCCCTTTGTTAAATCCCTCCCCACCTATGTTCAAGACACCTCAGACACTCTCCGTCGGCTCCGCGCATTCCATTCTCCAGGCCCCCATCCTCTCATCTTTACCATGGACGTCCAGTCACTCTACACCTCCATCCCCCACCAGGACGGTCTCAAAGCCCTCCGGTTCTTCCTCGACCAGAGGAGCAACCCATACCCGTCCACTGACACCCTCCTCCGCCTAGCAGAGTTGGTCCTCACCCTCAATAACTTCTCTTTTGATTCCTCCCATTTCCTCCAAACACAAGGCGTAGCTATGGGCACACGCATGGGCCCCAGCTACGCTTGCCTCTTTGTTGGGTACGTCGAACAATCCTTGTTCTCGACGTACCAGGGCCCCATCCCCGACCTCTACCTCCGTTACATCGACGACTGCTTTGGTGTCACCTCCTGCACCCACACACAACTGACTGACTTCATTCATTTTCACCACCAACTTCCATCCGGCACTCAAATACACTTGGACCATTTCCGACACTTCCCTACCATTCCTTGACCTCACCATCTCTATTGCAGGTGATACGCTCCTGACCGACATCCACTACAAACCTACTGACTCCCACAGCTACCTGGACTACTCTTCCTCCCACCCTGCTCCCTGTAAGGACTCCATCCCCTATTCCCAATTCCTCCGTCTACGCCGCATCTGCTCCCAGGATGAGGTGTTCCACACCAGGTCATCACAAATGGCCTCATTCTTCAGAGAACGGGGATTCCCCTCCCCCACTATTGATGAGGCTCGCACCAGGGTCTCCTCCATACCCCGCAACACTGCCCTCGCTCCCCATTCCCCCACTCGCAAACAGGGCAGAGTCCCCCTGGTCCTCACCTTTCACCCCACCAGCCGGCAAATACAACATATAGTCCTCCGCCAGTTTCGCCACCTCCAACGTGACCCCTCCACCCGCCACATCTTCCCATCTCCCCCCCTGTCTGCCTTCCGCAAAGACCGCTCCCTCCGCAACTCCCTTGTCCATTCTTCCCTCCCCTCCCACTCTACCCCTTCCCCGGGCACTTTCCCTTGCAACCGCAAGAAATGCAACACTTGTCCCTTCACCTCCCCCCTCCACTCCTTTCAGGGACCCAAGCAGTCCTTCCAGGTCCGACAGAGGTTCACCTGCACCTCCTCCAACCTCATCTACTGCATCCGCTGCTCCAGATGCCAGATGATCTATATCGGTGAGACCAAGCGGAGGCTTGGCGATCGCTTCGCCGAACACCTCCGCTCGGTCCGCAATAACCAACCCGACCTCCCGGTGGCTCAGCACTTCAACTCCCCCTCCCATTCCACATCCGACCTCTCGGTCCTGGGCCTCCTCCACGGCCAGAGTGAGCAACACCGCAAGCTGGAGGAACAGCACCTCATATTCCGCTTGGGGAGTCTGCATCCTTTGGGCTTGAATATTGAATTTTCTCAATTCTGTTAACCCTTGCTGTCTCCTCCCCTCCCACCTCTCCCTCAGCCCTCGGGCCCTGGCATTCCCTCCATCTCCATCTCCCTCCCCCACCCCAGTCGCACCAGCTTCTCATTTTCACACCACAAACAGCTTACAATGGCTTGTTCCCTTTATCACCGATACTTCTTTGCATATCTTTCACTCATTGTTCCTTATCTCTCCACATCACCGTCTATATCTCTCGTTTCCCTGATCCCTGACCAGTCTGAAGAAGGGTCTCGACCCGAAACGTCGCCTATCTCCTTCGCTCCTTAGATGCTGCTGCACCCGCTGAGTTTCTCCAGCTTTTTGTGTACCCTCGATTCTCCAGCATCTGCAGTTCCTTCTTTAAAAGTTTATTACTTATTTTGATTGAATTTTCAGAAGGAGTTATAGTACGACTCTTACTGTAATACTGACATGGAATATATTTTGGGCCCAATTGTGGTCTTCTCATTAGTTATTCTTCACGGCTGGTGCTACAGTTTTAATAGTTGCCTTGTATGAACACTTGGTAAATAACTGCATCTTTGTTGAGCGATTCAGAGATTTGGATGTTACCAATTTGTGTTTTCCTTTGAAGGTAATTGCAGATGAATAAATCAGTTTTTTGTTAAGCAAAAAACTTTCATGTGACAATTTCTCCTTCAAATAATTAATTATTTGTAATGTATTCTTAATTAAAACAAATGTACGGTATCTAAACTTTGAAAAGCACACAAAGGTCTGCTTTTAAATCTCCCAAATCCGAAATTAATAATTAGTCAATGTAGCAGTGTAAAATCTACAAATATACATTTAGTGAGAGGATTTCTCTTAAAATTCTGTTCATTTAAAATTGTCGGAGGAAGAACAAGATGTATCAAGGGATTTAAACTAATGCCATTGTTTTACTTTACTATTGGTGTTCTTGGCGGTACAATGAAATATGAAGGTGTGGTAAAGAGAGAGTACTAAAATGACAATGATTTTATTCCAAATCTATTTATTTCAGAGAAATTAAGTTTGTAGGAGATAAGTTGTTATATCTCCTATAAACCTACTGACTCCTCCGATTATTTTGACCACATCCTATCTCTTGCATCCCTTTCTTATCCTATTGTCACATACCATGTGTTGGTTCATCTTTAGTTTAGTGATAGCGTGGAAACGGACCCTTCAGCCCACCGATTCCGTGCTGACCAGCGAATCATATAACACCATATAACCATATAACAATTACAGCACGGAAACAGGCCCTCTCGGCCCTTCCAGTCCGTGCCGACCATTTGTTTTCCCCTAGTCCCATCTACCTGCACTCAGACCATACCCCTCCATTCCCTTCACGTCCATATACCTATCCACTTTACTCTTAAATGTTAAAATCGATCCTGCCTCCACCACTTCTGCTGGAAGCTGATTCCACACAGCCACCACCCTCTGAGTAAAGAAGTTCCCCCTCACGTTACCCCAAAACCTCTGTCCCTTAATTCTCATGTCATGCCCTCTTGTTTGAAATTCCCTACCCTCAATGGGAAAAAAACGTATCCACGTCAACTCTGTCTATCCCTTTCATCATTTTAAAGACCTCAATCAAGTCCCCCCTTAACCTTCTGCGCTCCAAAGAATAAAGACCTAACTTGTTCAACCTTTCTCTGTAATATAGTTGCAGAGATGCCAAGTGTCCCGGATTCGCCGTATTTTGTCCCGGCGAAATAACTTTTTTACGGTGTTCCGGCAGCCAAACATGCTGTTACGGAACACCGCCGCGCCGGTGTTCCTCCCGTGAGAACGCCGGCGCCATGTGTCCCCGGTTTGCCAGCCCGCGCGATCAGCGGCATTTTTGCCGGGCCCTAGTGACCGCGCGTGCGCAGTGGGGGAGGGTTGCCGGGCCCTAGTGACCGCGCGTGCGCAGTGGGGGAGGGTTGCCGGGCCCTAGTGACCGCGCCTGTGCAGTGGGGGAGGGTTGCCGGGCCCTAGTGACCGCGCCTGCGCAGTGGGGGAGGGTTGCCGGGCCACAGTGGCCCGCGTGTGCGCAGTGGGGGAGGGTTGCCGGGCGTGGCGCGATTTCGAGCCACGCCACGCCCGGCCCAGAGCCCGGGCGGCGCAGGCCCGCGCGATCAGCGGCACTTTCTTGCCGCCAGCCGGCCGCTCGCGGCAGCCCCATCACCGGGCCTCCCACCCAGTGCGCAGGCGCAGACCCGCCGGCAACCATGCCAAGTGCGCATGTGCCGCACCCGCCCGCCGGCAGCCCGCTGATCTGCACCAGTGCGCAGGCGCATAGCCGCCGGCAACAACCCCAGGTGAGTGTTACGGAGAGAAATGCATTTAACCCCATTTGTTACGGACAAATGGGTTAAATGTTACTGTGAACTAAATTTAGGGTTGGCATCTCTGCAGTTGCTGGAACCATGGCAACATTCTAGTAAATCTCCTCTGTACTCTGTCTATTTTGTTGACATCCTTCCTATAACTAGGCGACCAAAATTGTACACCATACTCCAGAATTGGTCTTACCAATGCCTTGTACAATTTTAACATTACTTCCCTACTCCTATATTCAATGCTCTGATTTATAAAGGCCAGCACACCAAAGGCTTTCTTTACCACCCTATCTACATGCGATTCCACCTTCAGGGAACTATGCACAGTTATTCCTAGATCCCTCTGTTCCACAGCATTCCTCAATTCCCTACCATTTACCATGTACGTCCTATTTTGATTTGTCCTGCCAAGATGTAGCACTTCACACTTATCAGCATTAAACTCCATCTGCCATCTTTCAGCCCACTTTTCCAAATGGCCCAAATCTCTCTGTAGACTTTGAAAATCTACTTCATTATCCACAACACCACCTATCTTAGTATCATCTGCATACTTACTTATCCAATTTTCCACCCCATCATCCAGATCATTGATGTACATGACAAACAACAGTGGACCCAACACAGATCCCTGAGGCACCCCACTGGTCACCAGCTTCCAACCTGACAAACAGCCATCCACCATTATTCTCTGACATCTCCCATTCAGCCACTGTTGAATCCATCTTGCTACTCCGCCATTAACACCCAAAGATTGAACCTTCTTAACCAACCTTTCAAGGGGAACCTTGTCAAAGGCCTTACTGAAATCCATATAGACAACATCCACTGCTTTACCCTCATCAATTTCCCTAGTTACCGCTTCAAAAAATTCAAGAAGGTTTGTCAAACCTTCCAGGCACAAATCCATGTTGACTGTTCCTCATCAGACCCTGTTTATCCAGATGCTTATATATATTATCTCTAAGTATCCTTTCCATTAATTTGCCCACCACTGACGTCAAACTAATAGGTCTATAATTGCTAGGTTTATTCTTTGAACCCTTTTTAAACAAGGGAACAACATGCGCAGTACGCCAATCCTCCGGCACTATTCCCGTTTCTAATGACATTTGAAATATTTCTGTCATAGCTCCTGCTATTTCTACACTAAGTTCCCTCAATGTCCTAGGGAATATCCTGTCAGGACCTGGAGACTTTTCCACTTTTATATTTTTCAAAAGTGTCAGTACTTCCTCCTCTTTGAATCTCATAGTTGAATCCTGCACTAATGCTATCCTACACACACCAGGGACAAATTACAATTATACCAAGCCAATTAACTTACAAACCTGCACGTCTTTGGAGTGCGGGAAGAAATTGGAGATCCCGGAGAACCCACGCAGGTCACGAGGAGAACGTACAAATTCTATACAGACAAGTAGCTGTAATCTGGATCGAACCTGGGTCTCTGGTGCTGTAAGGCACCGTGCCATCCCAATCTCTCTTTTAGTTTAGTTCAGAGATACAGCACGGAAACAGGCCCTTCAGCCCACCGGTTCTCAAGCAAACAATGGCTGCTTAGTTGAAGCACATAAGTGGCTGTTCTTCTGAAGAAACGTCAATTATCCAAGTTCTCCAAAGATGCTGCCTGACCCGTTGAGTTACTCCAGCACTGTCCTCTTTTGTTAAAGGTAATTCATTGGCCACATAATAGATTGTGGATGGGTATGGTGCCAGATAAATGCCAGCTCATTCTCTTTTTGTAATAGTTTTAAGCAACAGCTGCTTCAAATAGTATGCTAACAAATATAATATTAACATTGTAAACGGTGTTCAGAATTTTAAGTTGAAGCTTCTAAAAATATAGGACCTGATATGCTACCATTTTATCTGTGTGGAATCTTGCAGGTGTTTTATTTGCCACTGAAGGATCACAATTTTGGGTGATCGTGTACACATGCTCAAGGACATAATCTAACAGTCACTACTTCAGTACCAGCAGCTATCAATATTGGATCATAGCCACTCGAGCTGCAACACTTTTATTAGACTGATGTTGTAATGATTTCATCTAATACTTCACACTACATTAAGACAGTCAATAGGCCCTTCGGATTAACTTAAATGGTCATTGGTTTTATAGGTTGTGTGATTAACGTTCAAATTACCACAACAATATTTTCCTGAATCCTTTATTGCTATATTGTTTTCAGTCAGAGGTTGTCTGTCTTGGTGCTGTATATTTCTTCAGCAATATTCCCATGTTTGTGCTTCTTTATGGGCCCTTTGGCTCTGCTCCTGCCCAAGTTTACCAGTGCCAAATGCATCTGGGCATCTGACCCATGCTGACTAATCTCTAAATCAATCCAGTCTTAAATTATTACTAACCTTGTGAGTGCCACTAGCAGTTCTCTTGGCTTAGTTCCCATCCTTGCCACTGTTTGATCCAGTGACCCCCATGCCTGCCCTTTTTTTCCCCCCAGTATTACTTTGCCATTGTCCGTAGCTGCCCAGAGAACAAACCCTCAGCATTGTGACTGTCTGGTCAGCTCCTTGAACAATGCCACTGGAGATTAAAGATAATTGCATCTAAAATGCGACATGCAGTTTTTAGTTTGAGAAGGAAATGTTCAGTTCGCTGGGTGGCACTTTTGGTCTTGTTTGTGGTCGTTAACCATATGGATTGAAGGACCAATCAGTAATTGGCTGTGAATTAATTATATGGCTCTAAAACTGTTTTATTTTGAAACTACATTTTTGTCCTAATATTTCTTCCTTTTACCCGGGTAGTTTTGGTAATGCTTTTGTGAAACTAATCGCGAGTAAGATATGAATCATACATGTTGTAACCTAACAGGTTAATATTTGTGTAAAATACACTGTCTAAAAATTGAGCCAATAGTGTTTTATTGTCCCAGATATAACAATGAAATTCTTACTTGCTGCAGCACAACACAATATGTAAACATAGTACACTGTAAGCAGTATAATAAACAAGTTCAGTGTGTATGTGTGTGTATATATATATATATATATATATATTATATATATATATATTATATATATATATATATATATACACACACACACACACACACACACACACACACACACACACACACACACACACACTCACAAGTACACACATATATACATATGTGTATATATATATGTATATATTTGTGTGTGGATAATATGTGTGCGTGTATATGATTGTACGTGTGTATGTATATACGTGTGTGTGCATATATGCTTGTGTAAATGTATATAGAAACATAGAAAATAGGTGCTGGAGGAGGCCATTCGGCCCTTCGAGCCAGCACCGCCATTCATTGTGATCATGGCTGATCGTCCCCTATCAATAACCAATGCCTGCTTTCTCGCCATATCCCTTGACTCCACTAGCCCCTCGAGCTCTATCTAACTCTCTTAAATCCATCCAGTGATGTGGCCTCCACTGTCCTCTGTGGCAGGAATTCCATAAATTCACAACTCTCTGGGTGAAAACGTTTTTTCTCCCCTCAGTCTTAAATGACCTCCCCTTTATTCTAAGACTGTGGCCCCTGGTTCTGGACTCGCGCAACATTGGGAACATTTTTCCTGCATCTAGCTTGTCCAGTCCTTTTATAATTTTATATGTTTCTATAAGATATCTCCTCATCCTTCTAAACTCCAGTGAATACAAGCCTAGTCTTTTCAATCTTTCCTCATATGACAGTCCCGCCATCCCAGGGATCAATCTCGTGAACCTACGCTGCACTGCCTCAATCACAAGGATGTCCTTCCTCAAATTAGTAGACCAAAACTGTACACAATACTCCAGATGTGGCCTCACCTGAGCCCTATACAACTGCAGAAGAACCTCTTCACTCCTATACTGAAATCCTCTTGTTATGAAGGCCAACATTCCATTAGCTTTCTTCACTGCCTGCTGTACCTGTAAGCCAACTTTTAGTGACCGGTGTACAAGGACGCCCAGGTCTCGCTGCACCTCCCCCTAACCTAACCCCATTGAGAAAATATCTATATCTACGATAATACCTAACCCCATTGATTTTATTTGTGTGTGTGTGTATATGTGTATATACATATACATATATATGCGCGCATACATATACATATATATACACACACACACACACACACACACACACACACACACACACACACACACACACACACACACATTTATATATATATATGTGTGTGTATATATATATGTGTGTATATATATATATATTTACATATATATGTGTGGATAGGTATATGTGGATAACGTGCGTGTGTGTGTATATACACGCGCACATGCATATCACAAAAAATAACAATAGTAGTGCAATAATAACAATAACAGTCTATTTTAGTTTAGAGCTTATTTGAGGTTGTAGTGTTTAATGGCCTGATGGCTGTAGGGAAGAAGCTATTTCTGAACCTGCACGTTACAGTTTTCAGGCTCCTATACCTTCTTCCCAGTGGCAGTGGTGAGATGAGTGTGTGGCCAGGGTGGTGTGGGTCTCTGATGATGTGGGCTGCTTTTTTGAGGCAGCGACTCCGGTAAATTGCTTCGATGGTGTGGAGTTCAGAGCCGGTGATGGACTGGGCAGTGTTCACAACTTTTTGCAGTCTTCTTCGTCCCTAGGCATTCAAGTTGCCGAACCAGGTTGTGATGCAACCAGTCAATACGCTCCCTAATGTACAACTGTAGAAGTTCAAGATAATCCTCTCTGAAATACCGAATCACTGTAATCTTCTCAGGAGGTAGAGGCATTGATGTTTTTTTTTTACAATTATATCAGTGTGCTGCGTAGTCCCTCTCCAGTACCACCCGGGCACGGACATAACCCCAGAAAAGGGGCAGGCAGCTGGCTGGGGCAAAGGAAAGATCTTCAGAAATATGCATGCCCAGGAATTTGAAGTTTTTGACTCTCCACCATCGTCCCCTTGATATAAACAGGATTATTGGTCCTCATCCTTCCTCTTCCAAAGTCCACAATTAGTTAATTGATTTTACTGATATTGAGAGCCAGGTTGTTGTGCTAGCATCATTTGGTCAGTCGATCGATCTCACTTCTATACTCTGTAATTCGTCCAACAACGGTGGTGTCGACTGCGAACTTGAAGATGGAGTTCGCACTGTGTCCGGCTACACAGTCATGAGTATAGAGTGAGTAGAACAGTGGCCTGAGCACGCAGCCCTGGTGCTCCCGTACTGATTGTTAATGAAGAAGAAGTGTTTCCGCCAATTTGAACAATGGTCGAGGATCCAAGGGATACGAATATACCGTGAGCTAGGTAACCAGCTTTTTTAAATCAAAAATATTAATTCATACATTAAAATAGTATTTACAACACAATGGGGGAAAAAAACAGAACACAGCACCATAGTACAAGACAAACCAAATATACCAAGTAAACTAAACAACTATATTACAATCCTTGTCCAGGATACACTCAGCCCCCCCTCGATGCCCAACGGCCCCGGAAATCCCCTAGGGTGCCCGTGGACAGTGCGTAGTCCCTCTCCAGTACCACCCGGGCACAGACATAACCCCAGAAAAGGGGCAGGCAGCTGGCTGGGACAAAGGTAACCAGCTTGGAGGGGATGATGATTTTGAAAGCAGAGCTGTAGTCTATAAAACAACAGCCTGATGTAAGTGTTTTTATTGTCCAAATGGTCCAATGCGGAGTGGAGAGCCAGTGGGATTGTATCCTCCGTTGACCTGTTGTGATGGTAGGCGAACTGTAGTGGATCGAGGTTCTTGTTGAAGTAGGAGTTGATATGCACCATAACCGACTTCTCAAAGCACTTCATCACCACGCCGTTAGTGCCACTGGTCAATAGTCATTGAGGCACATCACCTTACTCTTCCAGAGATGCCAAGTGTCCCGGATTCGCCGTATTTTGTCCCGGCAAAATAACCTTTTTTACGGTGTTCCGGCAGCCAAACATGCTGTTACGGAACACCGCCGCGCCGGTGTTCCTCCCGTGGTGAACGCCGGCGCCATGTGCCCCCGGTTTGCCAGCCCGGCAGCTCGCAGCCACGCCCGGCCCAGAGCCCGGGCGGCGCCGGCCCGCGCGATCAGCGGCACTTTCTTGCCGCCAGCCGGCCGCTCGCGGCAGCCCCATCACCGGGCCTCCCCCCCACCCAGTGCGCAGGCGCAGACCCGCCGGCAACCTTGCCAAGTGCGCATGTGCCGCACCCGCCCGCCGCCAGCCCGCTGATCTGCACCAGTGCGCAAGCGCATAGCCGCCGGCAACAACCCCAAGTGAGTATGTTACGGAGAGAAATGCATTTAACCCCATTTGTTACGGACAAATGGGTTGAATGTTACTGTGAACTAAATTTAGGGTTGGCATCTCTGCTCTTCTTGGGCACCGGTATTATTGATGCCCCTTTAAAGCAGGTGAGAACCTCGGTTTTGAGAGGTTGAAAATGTCTTTCCGAGGGTTCACCCCCCCCCCCCCCCCCCCCAGAAGGAGTTTCTGATGTCGGCCTCTGCAACTGACAATCATCATGCTTCTTGATTGTTTATCACAAGCGTTTCATTTCATTGCAAATGCTTAATAACAAACCCACCTCTTTCCAAATAATAGGAAGATCTGTCTTCTACTGTTTCTCATTATGAAACAATCATCATGTAAATTTCAGTTTTATATTAATTTAGAAATAATTTCCTGTTATTCTATTATCCTTGTTTACAGTTGTAATTATTTGGTAATATATGTATACTGAAACATTTTATTTTGTTTTTATTTATGGCCTTGTGCTGTTTTAAATCTGTGACAACTTTCAAATGTTGCGTGATTTCTTAATCAACCATTGAATATTTTGAGCATCTATCTTCTATGTAATTAGTAATCTTAAAATACCAAGCTTCCTGCATTTTTTCAGATAGGCATGTAATTACTGAATGTTAGATTGGTAAGGCCACATTCACTTCATTCTCCCGCGGCTTTTCCCTACCTTGACATTCTGTTAGGGCACCTCTGACTCCAAGGTCAGCTGCATTAATTTTACCTCCATCCTACATATATTTCATTTATTTCCAGTTGATACACTCTGCATATACTGTTTCAATCCAGTTTTGTAGATTGCGCAGTGGCGCAGCGATGGAGCTAGACACCTGGGTTAGATCCTGACTAACCTATAAACTGTCTGTGTGGTGTTTGTATGTTCTCCATGGGGTTTCTCCGTGTTCTCCAATTCCCTCCATTATTCCAAAGACATGCAGGTTTATAGGTTAATTGGCTTCTGTAAATTGTCCCTAGAGTGTTGGATAGAACGAGTGTATGACCGGTTGTTGGTCACCCGTGAACTTGATGGGCCGAAGGGCCTGTTTCCACGCTGTATCTCTGAACTAAAAGGTCGACGTGAGTATATAATCTTATGGTGTTCATCACTTCATTTCCCTTATTGCAATCTTGTGTTATGGAATTTGCATATTTTACTTTGTTAGAACTAGAGTTTTGCATTCCACTGCCTTTTGTGAAATGGCCCACATGTGGTTTGCAATGCCTTAGTCCATGCCAAACATTTGTGGTGGGCATAGAATTTGCAACAGTATTGGAAGTTTGGATATTACAACGATTCGCTTACAGATCAAAATGAAATAATCATGATCCAAGGATAATTTAATAAAGTTAGTCACCATGTAAGTTACAGGATTCTTTTTAACCAATTGAGAAGATAGTCTGAAGAAGGGTCTCGATCTGAAACGTCATTCCTTCTCTCCAGAGTTGCTGCCGGTCCCACTGAATTACTCCAGCATTTTGTGCCTATCTTCGATTTAAACCAGCATCTGCAGTTCCTTCCAACACAAGATAGGTGCCACAAGTTGCCAATTTTACGCCTTTGCAATCTGTGGAGAATTTATATAACCAGTCATGCCTCGAAGGACTGCTTGCTCTGATTTTGAGGATATTGAGAAGTCCTCCAAGTTAAAAATCACATTGCTAGATTTTGTTATAATTATGAGTTCATGTAGTTTTAATACATGTGATTGATGAATAATGAATGATGCTAAAATTAGCAGAGTCTTGTCAATGGACACACCGTTTATTGTCACCTATTACCTTTCTACAATAGTTCATTTGAGGAAAGGGCTTGTTTACAGGGAGTTAATATTCTGAGCAGCAATAGCATTAAATCAGTGATTCTTTTTCTTGGATGTGCAAAATCCTTGTGACTCATCACAATTCGGCATTTTTTCCAGATATCTTTGATATCACGTTAAAGCTGGCATTATCCACTCGTGTAGTGATTTGCTCTTGATCAACTTCTACCAACTGGCAGGTTTCTAGACAGCTGACCACCAGGGCCATCAAAACTGAACTTTATGCAGGCCATCCCTGGGATGTGAGCGAGTTGTGCTTTTAAAGTAAATTTTGTCTATTCTCAGGATGCTCTCGGGCTAAGCCATGTTTTTCTATAGTAAAGTTAAATCGAACGATGAATGCAAAACAGTATGGTGCAAGATTGTAGTGCAATTTCCAAGTCGTGCAAAAGAATATTTAAAACAATAACAGAATAAATGAAAGAGCAAGAGGTAAGAATTCACAAACTGCTGGAGTAACTGGACAGGCAGCATCTCTGGAGAGAAAGAATGGGTGACGTTTTGGGTCAAGACCCTTCTTCGGACGGACCCGAGTCGTGACCCGAAAGATCACCCATTCCTTCTCTGCAGAGATGCTGTCTGTCCTGAATTACTCCAGCATTTTGTGCCTTATCAGTTTGTAGACTGTTGCGAGTGGGGTATCACTTGGCCCCAGCTACTTGGTGCGTTCACCAAATTGCAAGTATTTGCTGAGGATACTAAAAGTGGGTGAGAATATGGTGAATAGACAATCTGGGAAAAATGTGAGATTAATGATTTAGGTACCGAAAATAAGAGTTTGGTCCATATCCCTCCTTATGGTATCTTGGTCAGCATGGACAAGTTGGACCTGTTGACTCCATGACTCTAAAACCGAAGAGTTATTTTTAAATGGTAACAAATCAGACGATGCTGATGGGCTCTAGCACATGAGTCGCTAAAAACCAATACAAAGGTGTAGAAGGCAGTTAGGAAGGCAAGAAGGAAAGTTGTTATTTAATATGATTGTATTCGAGTACAGGAGTAAAGATATCTTGCTGAAAATACAGAGAATCTTGGTGAAAACAGCTGGAAGGAAGGCTGTCTCTCCTGGTCTGAGGAATCTAAAGCCAGGATTCAGTCTCAGACAAAATAGGATATTAGGACAAGAAATCGTTCCACACAAAGGACGGCAACATAAGGGCTTTAACAGCAGGACCAGGGAGGCTTGGTATAGTTTAGAGAAATTGCATGGAAATAGCATTTGGTCTAACGATCCCCAAACACTAGCATTATCCTACAAACACACCAGGGACAATTATACATTTATACCAATTTGGAGTGGGAGAAAACTGAAGATCTCGGAGAAAACCTACGCAGTTCACACTGAGAACGTACAAACTGTAGTCAGGATGGAACCCGGGTCTGGCACCCTAAGGCAGTAGCTCTACCGCCACACCACTGGGCTGCACAGTTCATGAAGTTCATGCAAAATAGATGACCTAAGTAAAAGCAGAACAGGCTGGAAAGGCTGAATCAGTTACTTGTGGATTAAAACACTATGTAAGAACCTATTCCATACAATTTTGTGTGTTAATTTTAGTCTACAGCAAGACAGTAAATATCTCCTTTTCCTTGGCAAGTGATTCCTGTAGATTTGGTGGAGGTGGCAGCAAAACGATGTAGCGGGTGGAAGAATGTGCAATCACTGACCGCAGCTTTGAGGTGTCTGCATAAAAACTTGCACGTGGGAAAATATAATCGTGATCAATTTCATGATACGATTATAGTGGACACTCAGTTTTACCATAAGCAAAACTCTGAAATCCAGGCCAACGACTATTCTATCCTGCAACTCTATTAAAAAAAAAAAAAAAATGTTTTAAATGGAAATAGTGAAGTTTGTATTTTTTCAAAAATGATTGAGATTAATAAATGAGAAGGAATTATAATTAATATGCGGGTGGGACCTATTGGACTGATGGTTTAGAGGGGAGGTTAATTTAGAAATGCAGCATGGAAACTGGTCTGCCATGTCTACTCTGACTATTGATCACCCGTTCACACTCGTTCTATGTAATCCCACATTCTCATCCACACCCTACACACTGGATAATGATGCAGAGGCCAATTAATCTACTAACCCGTACGTCTTTGGGATGCTGGAGATAACCAGCGCAACCAGAGGAAACCGATGCAGTCACGGAGAACAGGCAAACTGCGCACACACAGCATCCGAGGTCGGGATCGAACCTGGGACTGGCACGGTGGGTCAGCAGCTCTACCCGCTGCACACCGAGTCAAAGGGAAGGCATGGGCAAACACTGGCATATGATAGGTGGGTCTGGGTAAGGAGGGGTTGACTGGAAGACGCAATGGGTGCAGAGAGGAAGGCTGGAGATGGTAATCAAGATTGGAGGTGTTGAGTGAAGAAAACAAAAGGATGCAAATGGTGGAATCTGATAATAGAAGGTTAAGTATAAAATTCAGAACCAGAGACAAAGATGGTCGGAGAAGGGAATAGGGTATCTGGAGTAGGGAGGGGTAGGTGATGAGCGGATGGAGGAAGGGAAAGGATCTGGGGAGGGGAGGGATTGTGAAAAGAGAGGTGTGTGAAGTGCATGTGAGAGGACCATGGTGGATGAGGAGAGAAACGGCTGGGCAGTTGCTGAAATTGGAGAATTCAATGTTCATGCCGTTGGGGGTGTAGGCTACTCGAGTGGATTATGAAGTGCAGTCTGGTTTGCACGTGGCCTTTCTCACTCACCTGACCCATCTGCCAGTCTTTCCTTTGCCTGGATACATCCATCTCTTGACTCGCCCCTTCCCATCTCCTCTTTTTAACGATGGTCTTCCCTTTACCCCATTAGTCTGAAGAAGAGTCCTGATCCAAAACATCGTCTGTCCATTTCCCTCCAGTTACTGCCTCGCCCACAGAGTTCCTCCAGCACTGATTTGCACAAGATTCCAGTCTCTTGTCTGCAATCAGAAATGTATGCTGCAAGGCTGGGGTGAAATAGATGCAAAGTGGGGAGAGTGGTTTACGGTGTGAAACATCAACATTGAATAGTTGGGCCTGTTTCAATGCTTCATGTATAATGTCAGAGTCCTGATTAGCTGATGGTGATTTCTGGACATGATGGTGAGTGGAGTGATGTGCTTTCAAGGTCTCTTTACTGCCCCTGTACAACTCATTTTCTACTGCTGAGGCAGTTCTATTATAGTCCTGAAGCGTCATTGGAATATTTCAATCAGACATGTGAGCCAAGACATGTGAAGAAAGGCAGCAGCATTGTACTGTTCAGAAATGCTTGTTAAGCAAATGTTGTTTCTCTGGTGCAGGTGTAGTGCGGATGCTCACTCTAGCTTTTGATGGATGCCCTTTGTTGAAAATATCTGGAAATGATCACAATTTCTGTGTTAATCCTATGGTGAACCTCCATTTGTAAGCGGCTGAGCAGATTGCATATCTGTGCATGTAATCGCATGTGCCTGTTTTTTCCTTTTGCAGAAGAGAAATTAAGATGCACTTGAGCAAATCATACTTATTTTATGTGCCTGAGATGCTGCCTGTCCCGCTGAGTTACTCGGGTGTCTACCTTCGATTTAAACCAGCATCTGCAGTTCTTTCCAGCACATACTTATTTTATTATATCTCCCCGGCATATCTTGAGTAACGCTAATTGTCATGTTACAGATCTGCATTAGAAATTCTGTATTAAACCACTGGCAGTTTAAAGAAATTGTGCATAAAACTTTTAAAACAATCTCACAAATAGCTATATATTTTCTCTTTTCCTAATTGTTACAGGTTTCCTGTGCTTCCATTTTCAAATAATGGCATTAACCACCCAGTTATATGTTATTTAGTCAGAATGTGTTAAGGCATTTTAATTGTTTCTGTTACTAATTTTGCTTTCAGCTGGCAGCCAAAAGTAAATTTACTGAAATGTTTCTCTGTTTTAATAATCATGGTGTTTCTCTGCTTTAATAATCCCTGTGCCCTGTATGCTAATTTGGCTTCAGTAAGATAGTTTGGCAGTTCTCTCCAAATTACATTATGTTACCTAAATGTTTTACAATTTTCAACAACTAAATTACAACCAGTTAATTGAATATGATAAATGTTAGTATTTTAGAACCTTAAATTTAATCCCTAATGTGAAACAATTTAATTCCAAAGTAAAAGTGTCCTGAATTTGAGGCAGTCTTCTGTCTTTTTTATTTTTTTTTAAATTTTTTTATTGTAGAAACAATATATACCGAGTACACTCTTATACGACAGTGAGAGTTGTATAATATACAAAATTATATAATATTGATTATCGATTGATACTGTTTATGTTACTTGTAATATTATCCATTATACATTTCGTGGTTATTTATTTTATATAATTGGGAGTATATGTAGTATATTCCTAAAATAAGCAATACACTCAGATTTCTCATATCATAGATATTCTTCTAATTACCAAATACAAATCCCCCGCTAATATAACTACGTAATACCCAATCTTAAACAAAGTTTTATGATATTCATAATGTTATCAAAATATTAAGAATGTTTGTATTATTGTTAACTTTATATTTCATAATTATTGTATAGTTGAAAATACATAATTTTATATAATTACAAATTTAAGACATCTATAATCTTTTCATACGAATAAAAATAAGTGTGTACATATTAAAAATTTATATAATATGTTTCTATATTTTTTTCCTTAATTAAAGATAGGAAGATAGAGAAAGAGAATAGAAAATAGAAAAGAAAATGTGAGAAGTTTGATGGAGATTGAAGTATTACTAAATAATCCATTCTTGGAGATACATTCATGATTTATTATATGTATTTCTTCATCCATTCAGATATTCAGGCCTCAGTCAAGTCCCTGCGCCGAACCATTGTGACCCTGTAGATATTTAATATAGGGAGACCATATCCCTTTGAAGAGATCTAACCTGTCCATAAGGACAAGTCTCAATCTCTCCAAGTGAAGTGTCTCCGTCATTTTCTGTATTCCACATTTTAATTGTTGGGGATACAGGGCCTTTCCAAAATTTTAATATTAATTTTTTCCCAATTATTAAAGAATAGTCGATAAAAGTTCTTTGATTCCTTGTAATTATTTGTTCCGTTTCCGTATTCCAAGTATGATTAACTTTGGGTCAGGAATCATAGTAATATTAATAACATTCGAGACTATCTTAAATATTTCATTCCAATATTCTAGAATCTTCGTACAATTAGTAAATGAATGTGACAAAGTTGCTTCTAAGATTTGACATTTATCACATATAGGTGATAGTTTTGGAAATATATTATGTAATTTAGATTTAGAATAATGTAATCTATGTAAAATTTTAAACTGTATAAGAGCATGTTTAGCATTTAAAGAACAGTAATGTATGTGTTGTAAGCTTTCTTCCCATATTTCTGGGCTTATTATTTGACTTAATTCATTTTCCCAACGCTGTCTATGTATTTCCGATGATGGAATATCACTTTCCAACAAAATATTGTAAATGTATGATATCATTTTTTCTGTATTTGGATGTTTATTCAAGCATTCATCTAAAATTTCACTCTTTCTATTTCTGAGTTCTTGTGTATTTGCAGAGATATAGTTTCTGATTTGTAAATATCTGAAATATTCATTATTATGAAGCCCGTAGGTTTGTTGTAATTCTTGAAATGAAAGAAAAGAATTTTCCTTATAAAGATCCCCTATATTTAAAATTCCTTTATTTTTCCATTGTATAAAAGCCTTATCCATCGTTGACGGTTTAAACGTAAAATTGTTGGCAATTGTAAGACCTAGCGGTATAAATTTTAGTTTTAGTGTTTTCTTTATTTGTTTCCAAATACGTATTCCACTTTCTATTATCAAATTTTCACTATAAATTTTCTTAGGTACATTAATATTAGCAAATATTATAGAGCTAATTTCAAATGGAAAACAGTCTTCTCTTTCCATTTTTAACCAATTTGGTTTATTATCTGTTTCTCCTAACCAGAAATTCATATTTTTAATATTAACTGCCCAATAATAAAACATAAAATTTGGTAAAGCTAAACCCCCGTTTATTTTAGCTTTACATAAATGTTTTTTATTTATTCTATGATTCTTATAATCCCAGATAAAGTTAGTGACTATTGAATCTACTTTTTTAAAAAAAATTTTAGAGAGATATATCGGGATTGATTGAAATAAATATAATAATTGTGGGAGGAAAATCATTTTTATTGCGTTTATTTTACCTAACATTGAGATAGGTAAGCTTTTCCAGTATAAGATTTTTATTTAATTTATTCAATAATAACGGGAAATTAGACTTAAATAAAGAGTCAAATCTTTTTGTAACAAAAATACCAAGATATTTAATATTTTCATTTGTTATCTTAAAAGGAAATTGTTGTAATATCTGTAAGTTATTCATGGTTATTGGCATAAGTTCACTTTTATTCCAATTGATACTGTATCCTGAAATTAAACCAAATTCCGTTATTAGTTTTAACAAATTACGGATACTTATTTCCGGTTTAGTAATATAAAGTAATATATCGTCCGCATATAACGAGATTTTATTCTTAGTATCTTTAGTATCATATCCATATATTTCTGGGTGCAATCTTACCCTTTGAGCAAGAGGTTCGATTGCTAACGCAAACAGTAATGGTGATAAAGGACAGCCTTGTCTACAACCTCGAGATAAACTAAACTTAGTTGATAACATATGGTTTGTTATTATTAATTTGAGGCAGTCTTCTGTCATAGTTTTAGAATTACTTAAATGTAGGAGATGAAAGTAAGGTTAAAGGAAATGGAATTTCTTTTGGATATCGCCTGTATGAATAAGATGAATGAATACCAAATGTATGCATTCACATTTGCAGATAACACTAGTTAGAACGAAACTGGGCACAGAAACTAAGAGGGACTTCAAGTGATAGAAACATAGAACATAAGTGCAGGAGGAGGCCATTCAGCCCTTCAAGCCAGCGCCGCCATTCATTGTGATCATGGCTCATCCACAAGCAGTAATCCGTGCCGGCCTTCTCCCCATAGGCCTTGTTTCCGCTAGCCCTAAGAGCTCTATCTAACTCTCTTCAACCACTTAACAATTCTGCTCCTATGATTTATGAACGTGAATTCCAGAGCTATGGAGCTTGGTGGCTTGGGACATAGCTGTTACAGGGTACATAATAATCAAGGAGCATGGATATTTTGGACTTGTTGGACTGCAGATGGTTCAATGATCCAATTCTGCAACTCTCAGCAGAAGCATGGGGGAATATCTTCACTGGAAAGACTTCACCACTATCACAAAGCCAGTTAGGGACACCATGTATAATGGCAACCTAGGTGAATCTTTTGAAGAAGGGTCCTGGCCTGAAAAAACACCCATGTTCTCCAGAGATGCTGCCTGACCCACTGAATTACTCCAGCACTTTGTGTTGTTAGGTAAACTAGCACTTGCAATTTATTGTGTCTAGGGGAATCTTCTGTTGCAGATTGATTCAGGAATAATGAACATTTTTGGCAGACTTGATGTTAACTCAGTTGTCAAAGCAGGTCCAGTGTGGAAAGGCTGTGTCAGTTACCCACCATGCCTGTTCTCACCTATGTTCCTTATGTTTAGTTTAGAGATACAGTGCAGAAACAGGTCCTTCGGCCCATCGAGTCCGCACTGACCAGCGATCCATGCACACTAATGCGCGCACACACACGCAAGTTTGGAATGTGGGAAGAGACTGAAGAGAAACCCCATGCAGGTCACGGGGAGAACATACAAGCACCCTTACTCAGGATTGAACCCGGGTCTCTGGTGCTATAAGGCAGCAGCTCCACCACCGTGCTGCCCATGCTTCAGGAAGAAGAGGCAAGGAATGAGTGAGAAAGTGTTGATGGGAACTAGTGCATCAAGAGCATGTAGGGTTCAGAGTTATACCGTGTGGTATAAATGTTATGATTTTGAATGTATAAAGTCGCTGATCATTACTGACCAACACTTCTGTTCTGTTATTTTGTTGCCGTGTTTAGTTTAAGTTATTATTGTTGTCACGTGCAGAGAAAAGCTTTTTGTTGCGTACGATCCAATCAGTGAAAGACAATACATGATTACATTCAAGCCATCCACAGCATACAGATACAGAATGCGGGTGTAACATTTAGTGTAAATAAAGTCTGGTTAGAGATAGTTTGAAAGTCTCCAATAAGTTAGATGGTAGCTCAGGACTGTTCAGTTGCCTGACAGCAGCTTGAAAGAAATTGTCACAGAATCTGGAGCTATACGTTTTCAAACCTGTACCTCTTGGCTGAAAGGGAAGGGGAGAAGAGGGAGTTAGACTTGATTATGCTGGTGGCCTTGCTGAGGCAGCGTGAAGTGGAGACGGAGTCAATAAAAGAGAGGTTGGTTTGCTGGATGGTCTGGGCTATGCCCACAACTCTACAATTTCTTGTGGTCATGGATGTTCCCAAACCAAGCTGTGATGCATCCCGATAATATGCTTTCTACGTCGCATCTGTAGAAGTTGTGAGGGTTGTTGGTGACATGCCAAACCTCCTAAGCCTTTTAAGGAAGTAGAGGCATTGGCGTAAGAGTGCACAAATGTTACCATCATGTTAACTTTGTTTTGTATACAGTTGGTGCAGGAGTGAGGGAGACTTTGGGCTGTGAACTTCTCTGAGAGAGTCATTACCTCAATGGGACTCAGAACAACATCGGCAGCTTTAGTCGCCAGGTTTCCTTAAATTTACTTAGGCACGTTCTTTTAATCCTATCTTTTTCTAGTGAACAATGGTATATCCTCAACTTGCTTAAAAATGCAAACAAAATTATTACTAAATAGTCCTGGGCTACTATCTAATAATTATTGTTTGCGGCATTCCAAACATTCTTTTCACTGATTTGCTGTACTTTATTACCAAGAACTGGGTCAAGTAGTTTTTACACTGAAAACTACAGTACTAAATCTTTTTCACACTGCAGTTTATTCCAGTACGTATTTTGGATGGTAACATTTAAATTTCGACACAGTACTGGAGTAGCTCAGCGAGTCTGGGGAACATGGGTAGGTGATGCTTCAGGTCAGGGCCCTTCTTCAGTTTGATTGTAGGGGAACAAAAAACTGAGAGGGGCCAATACCTGCAAACCAGCATCTGCAGTTCCTCATTTCAACATTTATGTTTTTTGTTTAACTTATTTCCTTTCTATTTAAAAATTCCACTCCCCTGGTCCTTTATCATCCCTCAGGATATTGGTCACTCAAAATAAAGCTTCCCTCTTCAAACTCCGGTTTAATCTCATCAACAGCAGAAGTATCTGAGTGATTTTATTTATGTTTCCTTTCTGCCTATTACTCCAATTTTATTGAAACAGTAATGCTCTGACAAATTTTTCTATGGAAACTGCATTAATAATTTTCATAGTTTTGAAAATTTAATATGAGAATTTTTTCACAGCAGTGACTGATGAATTTTTATTGCTCTACAAGTTTTACTTTTGTTCCTACATTCTTTATTCTTGTGTTTTGTAGCTTTTAAATTAAAAATCAAACTTTTTTGTCTTGCTCTTTTGAATGCTTCGTAGCCAGTTGATTTAGAGAGCTTGGTCATTTCTCCTGTGCAGTTTTCCCATGCAAATGACAGTTGAGACATCAAACCTGCAAGTGCAAGAAAACCAGTTTGTTGAGTGGGCGCAGGAGATTGAGCACTTTATGGTTGTGAACCTTTCCAAAACTTGAAGTGGAAGCAATATTCCAAATAGATTAGTACTAATCAAAAGTCCTAAAACTATTAAATTAATTACATAACATGTCCAAAGCTTCAAAATGTTTACATGTTGTTACAGGTTTCATGTCTTTATCATTGTGTCTCAGCTTTATATTTAGAAATTGTAACACGGCTGAGATTAAAAGGAAGTGAACACAGAACCGTGGTTTATAATTAATATTAAAAAAGTGTTTTCCCTCTGCCCTGCCTTCGTCTTTTCTAAAGAGCAATGACATTGAAGAATGAGCAAGGTGTGAATAACTCTTGATTATGTTGGCTGCTTTTCTGAGCTAGCATGAGGTGTCAATAGGGGGATGGATTGGGCTACATCCACAACAGCAGTTTCTTGCTGTCTTGGGCAGGGGAGTTGCCACACCAAACTAAGATTCTTCTTGCAGTGCATCTGTAGAAATTAGTGAGATGGGCCAAATTTCCTTAGTCAAATGGCATTGGTGTGTGTGATCCCTCAGAGCAGTGCAGAACTACTATCTACCTCTTTGGTGACTCGGATTATCCTTGATCGGACTTTGCTGGCTTTACCTTGCACTAAACGTTATTCCCTTGTGTATCTATACGCTGTAAATGGCTCGATTGTAATCGTGTATTGTCTTTCTGATGACTGGATAGCACGCAACAACAGCGTTTCACTGCACCTCTGTACATGTGACAATAAACTAAACTGAAATTTGCTTGTCAATGGTTGGACCAGATCAAATTGTTTAAACCTCAGAACTTGAAATGTTGGTGATATTTTCACACTTAAATGTATGCAAAAAGTGTACATTTTGAAACTTTTCTGTGATCCTTGGTTCAGCAATGACCCTGGGGATGGGTGAACAAAATTTACAGCTGATGCTTTGATCCATGTCTTGCATTTTTATGATATGGTAGTTGATCAAATGATTTATGGAAGAACTGGGAATGTAGATAGAACATAGAAAATGCAGGAGGAGGCCATTTGGCCCTTCGAGGCAGCACCGTCATTCATTGTGATCATGGCTGATCATCCACAATCAGTACCCCGTGCCTGCCTTCTCCCCATAATCCCTTGTTTCTGCTATCCCCTAGAGCTCGATATAACTCTTTTAAATTCATCCAGTGAATTTGCCTCTACTGCCTTCTGTGACAGAATTCCACAAATTCACAACCCTCTTCTGGGTGAAAACTTTTTTTCTCATCTCAGTTTTAAATGGCCTCCACTTCTTAGACTGTGGCCCCTGGTTCTGGACACTCCCAATAATGGGAACATGTTACCTGCATCTAGCTTATCCAGTCCTTTATAATGTTATACGTTTCTATAAGGTCCCCTCTTATCCTTCTAAATTCCAGTGAATACAAGCTCAGTCTTTCCAATCTTTTCCTCGTAACAGTCCCGCCATCCTGGGGATTAACCTCATTCAGGGAGAAATTTCGTTTCCAAAAGACCGGGCAATGGAGAGAGATTTAAAATAGAGGGCATGACATGAGAATTAAGGGACAGAGGTTTCGGGGTAACGTGAGGGGGAACTTCTTTACTCAGAGGGTGGTGGCTGTGTGGAATGAGCTTCCAGCAGAAGTGGTGGAGGCAGGATCGATTTTAACATTTAAGACGAAAGTGGATAGGTATATGGACGTGAAGGGAATGGAGGGGTATGGTCTGAGTGCAGGTAGATGGGATTAGGGGAAAACAAATGGTCGGCACGGACTGGAAGGGCCGAGAGGGCCTGTTTCCGTGCTGTAATTGTTATATGGTTATATGGTTATTATATGGTATGTAGGGTAGAAAACACAAGTGTTATGGCTTGCCTCTTGGATGTGAAATGGAGGGGAAATGTTTGCAATCAAACCCCTCACAAAGGGAGAGGGTTTATTGTAGAAATCAGGAACTCCAGATGCTGGGTAACAAAAAAGGCACAAAGTACTGGAGTATCGCAGGGGGTCAGGCAGCAGCACTGGAGAACATGGTAGCGTTTCATGTCAGACTGATTTTGGGGGGGGGGGGGGGGGGACGAGAGAGGAGAAAGCTGAAGGGGGTGGGGGGGGGGAGGACAAAGCCTGACAAGATGATAGGATTGCCTCTGTAAAGGCCTCTGTAAACTTTTTTCATTGCATGCAGAACAGAGTTTTAAACTGGTACTCGGTACATGTGACAACAATAAACCTAAAGTCGATCTCTTTGTCTTTGACCAGATTGTCGACTTTGAGATGGTTGACATCACTTCCTTGTCTACCTCACCACTGCCATCTAGTGGAATGAGGCTGCGCTTGCTAATTCCTTTCTTGTCTATTCAAACATAGCCAGAGAGCACTGAGAGTGGGTGCGCAGAAGCCATTCCCATTGCATTGTCTTTGGTGTTCCCCATAAATCTGTCGTTGCACCTCCTGTTTCCCATCGACATACTTCCAGTTAACCCCAACCTCAGGGAACAAATGTTTAAAGTGTCTGTATGTACATGGCAAGCAATACCAGCTGCTTTGTGTTGCTGTTATTATCTTGACACCATGTTACTAAACTCTCGTTCCTTCCTGTACTCGGTCTCATCATTGTTTGAGATCCAGCCCACTATGGTCGTGTCAGTGGCAAGCTCAAAGATAGATAGTCTGACTGTGCCGGGTCCTAGGGCTTTCTCCTCCCCCCCCCCCCTCTCCCCCCCCCCCCCCCCCCCCCCCCCCCCCCCCATATGACCTCAGCTCCTCCCCACCCACACTATAGTCATCATACACCCCCTCCTTCCTGACCACCCACCACTCCTATCAGACATCGCCTCGGCCTCCATCCACTCACCTGCCTTCCTCTGGCCACAACCCCATCCTTGCCATGTGTTCACCATCCCCTCCCCGACCTCCCCCTCTCTGATACCGGTCTGTCCTCAGCAGAGGGCTCACCTTTGTTCTCGCCGCCTAGTGATGACCGCTTCTCCCGTCTCCAACGGACCCCCCCGGGCCCTCCCTCATGGCCATCTACCTGCTTTAGACCGTTTCCTTTTAAACTGCCGGCAGGACATCAACCGCCTCAGTTTTCCACTCCCCTTTCTCACTCTAACCTCTTCTTTCTCTCCCCCCCGAACGTACAACCTTCCACTCACTCTTCAACAACCCCGACTGGGTGATCAAACCTGTTCCCTCCGTAACTCCTTGGTCAATTTGTCCCTTCCTACCCAAACCATCCCCTCCCCGGTACTTTCCCTTGCAACTGCAGGAAATGCTACACTTGTTGCTTTACCCCAAAACATCAGTCTAACGAAGGGTCTTGCGGTGCAATGCGGGCTGGGTAGATTCTGTGAATCACTGTTTTGATTCCCAGCGAGTCATTTTCTTGATTCCCAAGTGTTGATTCTGATGTGAGCACCAAACGTGTCATACAGTGTGTGTACGTACTGTAATACACCCTGGTTCGGTGTATTCCTAGCTACCCTGAAACAAAGCGCATGATTGGTCAATTGGCGTCCGACTCAATGTCAAACGTGCTTTGATTGGACATTTACGACTCGGAAATTTGACAACATTTTTCAATATTTTAAAAATATGTGCAGGTTTTGTTCTTGATGAGTTTCAGGAGGGGGGGGCTGGGGGGAGGGACTCGGGTAGAGGGGGCTAGGGGTCAGGGTGTGGGGCAAGAGGCAGAGAAGGGACGCACTCGGATCCAAAATGTAGGCGAGAAAGATGAAAAAGATAATAGACCGAGAATAAGGGATGGTGGGTTTCTAAAATGTGTATATTTTAATGCTAGGAGCATTGTAAGTAAGGTGGGCGAACTTAGAGCCTGGATTGACACCTGGAAATATGATCTTGTGGCAATCAGTGAAACATGGTTGCAGGAGGGCTGTGATTGGAAACTAAATATTCCAGGATTTCGTTGCTTCAGGCGTGATAGAATTGGAGGGACCAGAGGGGGAGGTGTTGCATTGCTTGTCAGAGAAGATATTACAGCAGTGCTTTGGCAGGATAGATTAGAGGGCTCGTCTAGGGAGGCTATTTGGGTGGAACTGAGAAGTGGGAACGGTGTAGCAACACTTTTAGGGGTGTATTATAGACCGCCAAATGGGGAGCGTGAATTGGAAGAGCAAATATGTAAGGAGATAGCAGATATTAGTAGTAAGCACAAGGTAGTGATTGTGGGAGATTTCAATTTTCCAAAAATAGACTGGGAAACACATTCTGTAAATGGGCTGGATGGTTTGGAGTTTGTAAAATGTGTGCAGGATAGTTTTTTGCAGCAGTACATAGAGGTATCGACCAGAGAAGGGGCAGTGCTGGACCTCCTGTTAGGAAATGAGGCAGGTCAGGTGACAGAGGTATGCGTTGGTGAGCACTTCGGGACCAGTGATCACAATACCATTAGTTTCAATATAATTATGGAGAGAGTCAGAACTGGACCTAGGGTAGAGATTTTTGATTGGAGAAAGGCTAACTTTGAGGGAATGCGTAAGGATTTTAAAGGAGTGAATTGGGACACTTTGTTTCATGGGAAGGATGTAGAAGAGAAATGGAGGACATTTAAAGGGGAAAATTGTAAGAGTACAGAATCTTTGTCCCTGTTAGGTTGAAAGGAAATAGTAAAAATTGGAAAGAGCCATGGTTTTCAAGGGAAATTGGACACTTGTTTCGAAAAAAGAGAGATATCTACAATAATTATAGGAGGCATGGAGTAAATGAGGTGCTAGAGGAGTATAAAGAATGTAAAAAGAATCTTAAGAAAGAAATTAGGAAGGCTAAAAGAAGATATGAGGTTGCTTTGGCAAGAAAGGTGAAAGTAAACCCAAAGGGTTTCTACAGCTATATTTATAGCAAAAGGATAACGAGGGATAAAATTGGACCATTAGAGAACCAGAATGGACAGCTATCTGCAGAGCCAAAAGAGATGGGGGAGATATTGAACAATTTATTTTCTTCGGTATTCACCAAGGCGAAGGATATTGAACTCGGTGAGTTAAGGGGAAAGAGTAGAGTAGCTATGGAAACTATGAGATTCAAAGAGGAGGAAGTACTGACACTTTTGAAAAATATAAAAGTGGATAAGTCTCCAGGTCCTGACAGGAAATTCCCTAGGACATTGAGGGAAGTTAGTGTAGAAATAGCAGGAGCTATGACAGAAATATTTCAAATGTCATTAGAAACGGGAATAGTGCCGGAGGATTGGCGTACTGCGCATGTTGTTCCATTGTTTAAAAAGGGTTCAAAGAATAAACCTAGCAATTATAGACCTATTAGTTTGACGTCAGTGGTGGGCAAATTAATGGAAAGGATACTTAGAGATAATATATATAAGCATCTGGATAAACAGGGTCTGATCAGGAACAGTCAACATGGATTTGTGCCTGAAAGGTCATGTTTGACAAACCTTCTTGAATTTTTTGAAGCGGTAACTAGGGAAATTGATGAGGGTAAAGCAGTGGATGTTGTCTATATGGATTTCAGTAAGGCCTTTGACAAGGTTCCCCATGGAAGGTTGGTTAAGAAGGTTCAATCTTTGGGTGTTAATGGCGGAGTAGCAAGATGGATTCAACAGTGGCTGAATGGGAGATGTCAGAGAGTAATGGTGGATGGCTGTTTGTCAGGTTGGAAGCCGGTGACCAGTGGGGTGCCTCAGGGATCTGTGTTGGGTCCACTGTTGTTTGTCATGTACATCAATGATCTGGATGATGGGGTGGAAAATTGGATAAGTAAGTATGCAGATGATACTAAGATAGGTGGTGTTGTGGATAATGAAGTAGATTTTCAAAGTCTACAGAGAGATTTGGGCCATTTGGAAAAATGGGCTGAAAGATGGCAGATGGAGTTTAATGCTGATAAGTGTGAAGTGCTACATCTTGGCAGGACAAATCAAAATAAGACGTACATGGTAAATGGTAGGGAATTGAGGAATCCTGTGGAACAGAGGGATCTAGGAATAACTGTGCATAGTTCCCTGAAGGTGGAATCGCATGTAGATAGGGTGGTAAAGAAAGCCTTTGGTGTGCTGGCCTTTATAAATCAGAGCATTGAATATAGGAGTAGGGAAGTAATGTTAAAATTGTACAAGGCATTGGTAAGACCAATTCTGGAGTATGGTGTACAATTTTGGTCGCCTAGTTATAAGAAGGATGTCAACAAAGAACAGAAACATTATATTTGTTAGAACTTGTGTAACTTTTCTGCTAGATATTTAAACCATCTCCTGCAAAGCAAAGACAGAGCTTTTCAAATACATCTAAAAGTCACTTTAATTGTCACCTGAGTCGCTCTCGAGCAGAGCATCCTCCTCATCAGACTTGTCACTGTCAGGGTGAGGTCCCGAGGCAGATGCTGCAGCTGGGTCTTCTCCCGTGTCAGGCCTCCTTGCCCTCATTCCTCCTGCATGCCACAAGATGTATTTTTTCTCCCCAATGTGCTCCATATACATCTGTCCAATCACTGTTGTTAACATATGTACTCGGCTTCCTCGGAATCTTCCGTCACACTAGCATCAGACAAAATACTCTCCGCCATGATCCCAGTGGGCTCCCTGCCTAGCTAGCCTGAAACAAAGCGCGTGATTGGTCAATTGGCGTCCGACTCAATGTCAAACGTGCTTTAATTGGACAATTACTACTCGGAAAATTTACAACATTTTTGAGGTTTTTTCTATATTTTAAAAATATGTGCAAGTTTTGTTCTTGACGAGTTTCAGATATCATTTCTATAATATTTTTACACAATATGTTATAAATGCGGGTTGATATGGGATGTGGGTCAAAACGTGAAACAAAAAGGCACCTCTATCTACGGTCTAGAGGTGCCTTTTGCCGAGATGTATACCAAGATGCATGGTTATGCATCATGGGACATTTAAGCATGTTCCATTAGCATCATTGTCTAATCAATAAGGGTAGATTGCCTTTTTGTATTATTGCTAGAAATTGGCTTGTAAGGAAACCTTTAGTTGCAATTTTTTAACTTAATGTAAATCTTTTATCTGCGTGCCACTCTCGGGAAGCCTTGCTCCGTGTGTGTGTGTTTATTATAATTAATAAATGGAATCTCATGGGGAATGTTCTTGTAATTTTCTGATATGATCTGAAGCCAGGAAAGGCTTTGCTAGAAAACGTTTTCCAGGGTTTTTAACAGCTAACAGTCCTATTACTCTGTGTGTAGGGAGGGACTGCAGATGCTGGTTTACACTGAATATAGATACAAAATGCTGGAGTAACTCTGGGACAGGTAGCATCTCTAGAAAGAAGGAATGGGTGACCCTTCAGACTGAGAGGAATTACTCAAATTCGTACCTGCACCTCAATTTCAGTGGGATCTGGCTCGCTTCCAGTGAAGGTCACCATTCCTACCACCTTTGACACAAGGCAGAAGATTGTTTGCTACAGGTATCTTCAGGATCAGTGGCTCTACTGGTTCCAACCATCTGTGATAAGTCATAAGTCATAAGGAATAGGAGTAGAATTAAGCCATTCAGCCCATCAAGTCTACTCCACCATTCAATCACGGTTGATCTATCTCTCCCTCCTAACCCCATTCTCCTGCCTTCTCCCCATACACTCTGGCATACGTACTGTTAGTAGGAGAACTGGAAATGAAAACTTAAAGCTGAACATTCTGGAAATTAGAAAATGCAGCATGGAAACGGGCCCCTTCAACACTGCCCTTCGAGTGTGCACTGCCCTCCAATCACCTATTCACACCTGCACAATGTTATCCCACTTTCTCATCCACTCCCTATGCACATATAGCAATTTACAGAAGCCTATTAACCTACAAACATACCTGGTTGTCTTTGGGATGTGGGAGGAAACCGGAGCACCCAGAAGAAACCCATGAGGTCACAGTGAGAACGTGCAAACTCCACTCAGACATGCACACGGTCAGGATTGAACCTGGGTCTCTGGTATTGAGGCAGCAGCTCTACCAGTTGTGCCACTTTGCCAGAAATCTAAAAAAAATAAGGGTCATAGACGGGAACATGAACGGTTTCTCTTTCCATGGATGCTGCCCGATGTGAGTGTTTTCTGTTTTGGCAAGGGCATGCAGGTTGGGCTGTTCTCTCTCAAATCCTAGACATGCCATGAGTGGGCAGCGTGCATTAAATCGTGCCTCTGCCAATTCTCCATGACACATGACCTTCTGTGTGCCACCATTGTTTGTTCTTCACTGGCTCTTGGAAATCCACATCATGGGGAGAGGGCTTTCTTTTTGACTGTCGTTACAGATGGTCAGGGAGGTTTGTCTTGAATAAAAACATATTCTGTTCATAATTGCATGAATATGGGAGCATAGTGTACACAAACGTGTGGTGCTCAAACTATCTTTAAAATGTTACCTCATCTTGTTATTGCTTTCTATCTTTTACTGTCTGGTCCCCACCAAAACCTGCCCCAAATTACTTTAATTTGTACATCAGCCAAACCTATTTAAAGCAAAGTATTTTGTTGCAATGATAGAACTAGGTTGCTGTAGCCCAAAGGCAGAATCCCTGCTATCTCCTTGCCCACTTTCATTGTTCCTCTGACCATCTGTAAGGTACTCTTTCTCATATCCATCAACTCCTTGAGAATGGGAACACCAGGAAAAAACGCATTGGCTGACCAAGTTCTGTTTATAGGTTCGAACAGAAGTTTGGGATGGAACCAGGCTTGCTGGTGGAGCAGCAACTTGACACTCATTAATTATTACAATCGAGCCGTTCAGAGTGTACAGATACAGGGAATAACATAGTTAACTTTTAGTGCACGATAAAGCCAGTAAAGTCCAATTAAAGATAGTCTGGAGGTCTACAATTAGCTAAATAGTAGCTCAACACTGCTCTAGCTGTGGTAGGATGATTCAGTTGCCTGATAACAGCTGGGAAGAAACTGTCCCTGAATCTGGAGATGTGCATTTTCACACTTGTATACCGTTTGCTTGATGGGAGAGGGAAGAAGAGGGAGTGGCCAGGGTGCGACTTGTCCTTGATTTTGCTGCTGGCCTTGCCGAGGCAGCGAGGTATAAGTGGAGTCAATGGAAGGGAGGTTGAATTGTTAAAATAAACTCTTTTAAGTTTTCATTTATTTGTAAATGCTGGAACTAGGTACATGTAATGAATATCAGTTTGTTTATTACTAAATAGTTTGTTTATTTTTATCCTTTTGCATGCAGATGTTGCAAAGCAATGTCAGGAAAGGGACAACCTTGGAATGCTGGTCTGGTCACCTAATCAGAATGTCTCTGAGTCCAAATGTAAGTCTGCATTTAAACTTCTACTTAATCTTCATTTTCATTTTAAAGTTTTACCATATAAGGACAAATGATTTTTTTCCCCCAATTTTCCAAGAATTGCTCTCTGATGGCTCTTGGATTTACACCTCTAGTTACTGATGGAGCAAACAATATAAAATGCAGTGTGCTTTGAGTTTGTGCTTGCTAAGATCCAATGAAAGTAAATGGTGTTTACTCTGCACAATTTCATCCTTTACATTACATGGATACAAAGGCACCAGGCAATGGTCTGTAACCTCTCTTTAATCAAACATCTAAAAGCTGAGCTATTGACTACATTTGCATTCGTACACATAAGAGCAATATACATCTGTTTCCACCCTTTCTGCTTTCTGCAGAAACTGTTCCCTCCGAAACTCCCTGGTCAACTCGTCCCTTCCCACCCAAACCACCCCCACCCCAGGTACTTTCCCCTCAACTGCAGGAGATACAACACCTGTCCCTTTACCTTCCCCCCCTTGACTCCATCCAAGGACCCAAACAGTCTTTGCAGGTGAGGGCAGAGGTTCACGTGCACCTCCTCCAACCTCATCTACTGTATGCGCTGTTCCAGGTGTCAACTTCTCTTCATCGGCGAGACCAAGCGTAGCCTCGGCGATCGCTTCGCTGAACACCTCCGCTCAGTCTGTCTTAACCTACCTGATCTGCCGGTGGCTCAGCACTTCACTCCCATTCCCAATCTGACCTTTCTGACCTGGGCCTCCTCCATTGTCAGAGTGAGGCCCAGCGCAAATTGGAGAAACAGCACTTTATATTTTGCTTGGATAGTATACACCCCAGTGGTATGAACATTGACTTCTCTAACTTCAGATAGGCTTTGCTTTCTCTCTCCATCCCCTCCCCTTCCCAGTTCTCCCATCAGTCTTACTGTCTCCAACATTCTATCTTTGTCCCGACCCCTCCCCTGACATCAGTCTGAAGAAGGGTCTCGACCCGAAACGTCACCCATTCCTTCTCTCCAGAGATTCTGTCTCACCCACTGAGTTACACCAGAATATTGTGTCTACCTTCGATTTAAACCAGCATCTGCAGTTCTTTCCTACACAATATACTTCATATTTTTAAAGAAATGAACCCAGTGTGGAGCCGGATTAATTGGAACCAGAACTGCTAATTGCTAAAGGTGTAAACACTTTGTTGGGATGAAAATAGTTATAATAATAATGTGGTCATTTCATCATTGGTGTCATTCAGTTGGCAAAGTGTTGTAGGAATTAAGAAGTACTCTGACCAATGTGCAAGCTTATATTTGTGGTTTATTGGGCAGGGCTTAATAGCATAGGGCACTCTTGAATGCCATCTGCAGTATAATTATTCCTCCTCTGATACACAGCTTTGACCTTCAAGGGAGTCGGGCAGTATTTGGGGAGAAATCAGTTACTGTTTTCGATGCATGATCTTTCAATGATTTGCTATGTTGACTCGATTCCCCACAGCTGCATAACCTGCAGCTTGTTTCTCTGTTCACAATTTACATTTCCAGCTTTTAAATGACATTTTTCCTCAACTTTTTAAAATTATATACAAACATTTGAATTACCTGTTGTACTCCAAGTCACTTTATTCCAACTTTGTACCTGTCAGTTTTGTTAGTTTGCTTACAATATTTGGGCAAAAAGGCAGAACAAGAAGTCAATTGCTAGTTTTTGCATTTCTGTAACATTTTTATACCTCTACTACATTTCATATTTTGGAACAGCATGCAAAAATGCTAGACACAAAGTGCTGGAGTAACACAGTGGGTCAGGCAGCATCTCTGGAGAACATGGATGGGTGACATTTTGGGTTGGGACCCTTTACAAACTTAAAGCACACGGTATTGGTGGTTCAGTATTGATGTGGATAGAGAACTGGCTGGCAGACAGGAAGCAAAGAGTAGGAGTTATCGGGTCCTTTTCAGGATGGCAGGCAGTGACTAGTGGGGTGCCGCAAGGCTCAGTGCTGGGACCCCAGCTATTTACAATATACATTAATGATTTGAACGAGGGAATTAAATGCAACATCTCGAAGTTTACGGATGACACAAAGCTGGGGGGCAGTGTTAGCTGTGAGGAGGAGGCTGCAAGATGACTTGGATAGACTGGGTGAGTGTGCAAATGCATGGCAGATGCAGTATAATGTGGATAAATGTGAGGTTATCCACTTTGGTGGCAAAAACAGGAAGGTAGACTATTATTTGAATGGTGACCGATTAGGAAAAGGGGAGATGCAGCGAGACCTGAGTGTCATGGTACACCAGTCATTGAAAGTAGGCATGCAGGTGCAGCAGGCTGTGAAGAAAGCAAATGGTATGTTGTCATTCATAGCAAAAGGATTTGAGTACAAGAGCAGGGAGGTTCTACTGCAGTTGTATAGGGTCTTGGTGAGGCCACACCTGGAGTATTGCGTACAGTTTTGGTCTCCTAATCTGAGGAAAGACATTCTTGCCATAGAGGGAGTACAGAGAAGGTTCACCAGACTGATTCCTGGGATGGCACGACTTCCATATGAAGAAAGACTGGATAGACTCGGCTTGTACTCGCTGGAATTTAGAAGATTGAGGGGTGATCTCATAGAGACTTACAAAATTCTTAAGGGGTAGGACAGGCTAGATGCAAGAAGATTGTTCCCGATGTTGGGGAAGTCCAGGACAAGGGGTCACAGTTTAAGGATAAGGGGGAACTTTTAGGACCGAGATGAGAAAATCGTTTTTCACACAGAGAGTGGTGAATCTGTGGAATTCTCTGCCACAGAAGGTAGTTGAGGCCAGTTCGTTGGCCATATTTAAGAGGGAGTTGGATGTGGCCCTTGTGGCTGAAGGGATCAGAGGGTATGGAGTGAAGGCAGGTACAGGATATTGAGTTGGATGATCAGCCATGATCATATTGAATGGCGGTGCAGGCTCGAAGGGCCGAATGGCCTGCTCCTGCACCTAATTTCTATGTTTAGAAGAACCAGTTCTGAAGACCTAAACATCACCTATCCTTGTCCTCCAGAGATGCTGCCTGACACCTGAGTTACTCCAGCACTTTTTTGTACACCTGCAGTTCATTGTTTCTAGATTTTATGCTTATATGGCTCTGAAGTTTGGATAATTCTTGCTTTTGAAATATTTAATTTGTTTAGTAGGGTTATTAAAGATATTATGTCCTAATGTACATAATCATGCGAGTGTGCTTTTTGATATTACTGGGTGAAATTATTTTGTTCATTATAAATCAAAATCATGGTGTCCTTAACATGTTGAATTAAAAATAAATGCTAGAGCTATTTGGGCTAGACAGTATGCGTGGAAAGAGGGAGTTGGTGTTCCAGAATGACTTGCGTTGTGTTTGTCACTGCACTTGGAAACTGCATCCACTATTTTTGGCAGTTTCTCAATGTCATGTGCGTCAATTAGAATGGCTGGCATGAGGATCTGAGCTGGAGTAGGCCACTGGCTCTTTCACCTACTCTACTATTCTTCACGATCAAAATGTTTGTCTTTGTCCTGTCTGGCCCACCTCTTATTCTGTGATTGTAAACTCTGGCTTTTGACTCCTTTAGTTCATTGTCACGCGTGCCGAGGCACAGTAACCCCACTTTTTAAGAAAGGAGGGAGAGGGAAAACTGAGAATTATAGACCAGTTAGCCTGACATTGGTGCTGAGGAAGATGCTTGAGTATTATTAAAGATGTAATAGCAGTGTGTTTGGAAAGCAGTGGCAGGATCGGTCAAAGTCAGCATGGATTTATAATAGGGTGCTTGACTAATCTTCTGGAGTTTTTTGAGGATGTAACAATTAGAATGGATAATGGAGAGCAGTGGATGTGGTGTATCTGGACTTTCAAAAAACCTTTGACAAGGTCCCACACGAGATTCGTGCAAAATTAGAGCATACTAGACTAAGTAGGACCCGTTGGGTCCCATTCTCGCACGGGAGGCCTGGTCCCCCAACGCAATGTTCCACCACTCACCCATAGCCCCACAAATGTGCAGGCGTGTCTGACAGGTTCCCGTTGTGATGCACCTGATCTCCCCCCCCGCCCCACTCCGCCCCCTGCCATTTACCCCTCCCTCCCTCCCACGCACTCCATCCCCCTTCAACTCCCCACCCACTCTTAGCGGCTCTCCAGCGGCACAGCCATTCCTACCCATTGGGTTCCCATTGTGACGTAGAACACGCAGGCATTACTGTGTGGGAACGGCAAGTGGAAAAGGGATTTATTAAAGCTTAAAATGTGAATAATTCTTAAAATATAACAACAATTTAAACGTTAAAGATGAGATTTATTCAGTTCACTTCTTTCTTGTTGTGTCTCTTGTTGTGTTTTGTTGCTCACTGCCTCTTGATGCCTCTTTGCTGTTGATGAAATAAAAGAAACACTATTTTAATAGAGACATTATTGAGCGGTCAAATTTGAACTTGAAGAAAATCTGACAATATACCTCAGAAGTCATCGTTCAACCAAGCATGCATTTAATGACAACATTATTGGTCGATGTTCCATCCTTCAGGAAAACTTTGACATTTTCCTTCATCTTTCCTCGGCTAAGAGCCACATATAGTTGTCCATGCTGAAATACTGGTTTCTCGAGGTATATCAACACTTTCGACATGGTTTGTCCTTGCGCATTATGGATCGTCATAGCAAAACTTGACTGAATGGGGAATTGGGTCTGCTGAAGGGGAATGTCTTCGGTCAAATTCAGTGTTATCCCAGGAATGAGAACAATGTAATCTTTGAAGGCTCCCATGTTGATTCTTGCAAAGATCAGATGACTGTGTAGCACTCCCACTATCATCCTCGTTCCATTGCATAGCTTTGGGGTTCCAAGTTTCTCATTACCATGATTGGAGATTCTTTTTTCAACTCCAATTTGTGTGGTGGCAATCCAGAGATCTATTGTGAATCGAGGAATTCTGTTGTGAAGTGAGTAGCATTAGTTCCCTCAGTGACAGCATTGAAAGAAAAGTACTCCTTAATGATTCTAGGGAAGCGTATGATACATGTAGAATTGATCCTTCTCATCATATCGTTGTGCGGAACCAAGATACAATTGTCGGAGAATAATTCTGCAGGATTGTCAAATGCGAGATAGATGAAATGAATACAATCCTCCAGTGTTTTTGCTGATAGAACCATGTCTTATGGCATTTTAATTTCATCATCATTCTTTAAAATATTGTCTTCTCCAACAAAAATTGAGAATAGTCGCCATCTCCCTCTCTCAATCGCGTATTTGTGTGCAATTGAAACTTGGTGAAAAGTGTCCACAAGTAGGTTTTCTTGATGCAGGAATTGTCAACATCAGCATAATTTCCCCTTTTCACTACAGGGAGGAGTTGTCGAAAACCGCCACAACAAATGGTAAGAATGCCGCCAAAAGGCTTAGTGTTGCTGCGTACATCTTCAAGAGTTCTGTCCACGGCTTCAAAGCTCTCTCTTAATCATTGGGCATTCATCCCAGACAATGAGTTTCACTTGCCTAATCAAACGTGCCGTGTTGGAATTCTGTCAATGTTGCAGAATGTATCCTCGGTCACTTGGATGGGTATCTTGAATCGAGAATGTGAAGTTCTTCCACCTGGCATTAATGTAGCTGCTATCCCAGAGGATATCAGCAATAACCACATCACCTTGACCTCTAACTTTGGAGAGGATCAAATTGGTGATAAATGTTTTTCCCGTTCCTCCTGGTGAATCAATGAAAAACATTGAAGGAAGCTTCCTTTTCAAGCAGTTGCACACCTGGTCATACACTGCTCTCGGCTCAGCATTCAGGAGAGGCTCATTCTCCTCAATAAATTGCTGGGTTCGGTTCTATTGTATTGCAATTCCTGCAACAATTCTGAATTGTAGTTTTTGCACAACCCGCAGGCATTGCCACTCTCATTTCACTGCACATCCTGTATGTGTATGTGACAAATAAACACGACTTGACTTGGATTGTCATCATCAAGGTGCAGCCTTCCATTTCTTGGTCGTGGCAAATGAAAGCATTCCATTATTTTGTTATAATTCTCCAGCTTGTCTTGAATATACAACAGAGCCTGATCATGATGCTTCTCTACAATCATGATATTAGGATCACTCATTATTCTCTGATTTTTTTTCAAGGTAATCTTCAGACATTGAGTTCTTGAAGTGATCCCATAATTGTTGAAGATTATTGATTTCAGTATTTGTCAGCAAAACAACAAACAAATCTCTCATTGCACTGGGGAGTCTTGTCTTCTCAGCATCTTCCATTCTTTGTTGCCAATGGTCGTCATCTGCAACAAATCTTTTTGTCTGCAGACGTCTTTGAAGGAAGGATGAATTTCTCCATGATGTGTCTTTAATGAATCAAAAGATACTGGTCCTTTTACATGATGGAGAAGCAGTCTCAAGTAGTAGATGTCACCACATCTTGGAGACACGGTATACACTCGTCCCAGAACATTGGCTTCAAAAAGACCGGGAAATCTTCCACTTTCTTCCCAACCTTCCTTCTTTGCCATCTCTTATTGTTCCATGTGTAAAATCGGGGAACATCAGCGTAGTAGAGTGTTCTTTGAAATGGCTCTTGAGAACACTATGCCATGAATTCAATTAAAGTCATTCTCGCCATATCATCATTGCTCACTTGCAGAGCAGCATTGACTCTGATAACAACTCGTTGTTGATGTGTCTGGAGTCGAAAGACAGCGGAGTATCTCTCATGAGTCGGAAATCCAAGGATTGATGCCGCTGCTCCTGATGGATCAATGCATCTGCCGTTAAACTGAGTTCTTTTGTCAGTCTAATTCAAGAAAACTTGATTCAAACTCTTGTTGCTATTGAAATCAATTCTTTATTCTGACAGCACTGGATAATTCTTTAAACCTTCCAACACAGAGCTGGAGACTCTGGGCAGGTCCAAAGAGCTAATGACTTTGGTACAAACTTAAAATTATGGTACAGAAGGTGTGGTAAACTATACATTAGCTTATTTGCATTAACCAATAAACTAAATCCTTTCCATTGATTGACAACGCGTATAGTCACATGATTTTCCCTTTTCCAGCCTCTTTACAACCCTTGCTTCCTCTATGGCTTTCTTCACCCTCTTCGCTCAAAATCATTTTATTTCAATGAAGTAAAACCACAGAAATATAAAATTAATTCTGAGACCACCTCTCAGAATATAAAATAAATATCGTACAGCAATCACACAATACATACACACAAAACAGATATTTTCACTTTTGGAAAAGAATGTTATTGCTAAAACTTCAGATTTAAACAAAGTCTAATACTTACAATCCTAATTAAAACACAATACACTTCACAAATAATTTCCCTTCAACTACATAGTTAAAATACAGTTACTTATGGATTAAATTCTTACAAAGTGGTAAAGACTTAAATTATTTCTAATCACACAATTCCCAACTCCAAACACACAAAGGCTATCTACTTGTCACATTTGATAAATTATAATTGCTTCTTACCAAGCTCGGGCCTAGTTTCACTCTGAATTACACCATCCCTCTTCTATCTCTGGACGAAAGGAATGTAAGGCCTCTTTACGACCCACACTAATAGCATTCTACACAGCAAATGGAAGATTATCAAAACAGAGTTACTTTCTCAGTTTTCTATAAACATAAGAAATCACCCTTGCACAAAGGTCAAACAATCATCACCTATGTCTTATCTCAACATAAATGCATTTAAACAGCACAAACCAAATCATAGACTATTATCTAGCCCTTGCTGTCTTAAGACCTAATATAAACAACCATAAATCCTCTTATGACATACCAGAGCTCAAAGATGTGTCACAAAGAAAGAACAAATGGTGCCTATGTCCTGGGAAGAGACCCCATTAACAACCTGTACTCTAAACACTAAACCAAATACAACTTCTGACAGCGTTATGGCTGCTTCAAAGCAAACAAGGCTATGCCTATTCTGATCAACAGTTCCAAGTTATGATAAGCCACCTGTTCTGTGTGTGTGTTCTTTGTACTTTATTTCTTTGTGGGGACATGTATTTCTGAAAACCCCAAACCCTTCTCTTGCAACTCAACAAAAGTTCCTCACATGAAAGTTATTGACTTTACAGAGGAGCATATCTCAATATTGATGTGAAATTTGATGTGAGATTTGAACAACTTCAATAGTTGAGCATTATAGGGCACCACCCAATCAGAAGTGATAGGTCAATGCTGGCGTCCTTCTTGATGTCCCTGAAATCCTTCCAAGACTGGAGATCTTCTCCTGTATAGAGCATATGAATTATGTCTACACTTTTTGCTCGCGTTAAATGGCTTTGGGAATCTTAATGTGTTTTCCTTCCTTCCAACATGGAGAGGTGTGGTTGTAGAACGGTCCATGAATCATGTGCTTGAGTACCAATTTATGCAGCTCATTATCTATTTGTGGGTCTGGTATTTCAGCTTGCACAAATCTGTCAAAATCATCTGGTCTTGGCTTAGTTGCTTCGTCAAACCATAGCAGACGAAGGCAAATGAGGCGGACCTCTCTTCTGATATTCCACAGTGGAGACAAAGCTATACAGTTGCCAAAGAGGCCATGTGGTCCAGTGGGGTACTTGATGAATAGCTTCCTTCACCTGACCCTTCATGCACCAGAAGTTTCTCCAGAGAAACAGTACGCTCGACACTGAGGGCAAACCTTGGTCATTTCACCAACATCAGCAGAAAGATTTTTCCTTCCCAGTTGTGCATTTCGTCTTGTATCTGGCCCGCTATTCAGCCAGGCGTCTAGTTCTTTCATGTCCCATTTCTTCAACACTTCTTCTTTCTGTTCTCTCTCGTTGATCCTTGAGACATTCAATTATTTTTGGTTGCATCTCTTCATCCCTTTCTGTTCTTTCTTGTCGATCCTTGAGATGCTCACTTCTTCGTGGCGTCTCTTCATCCCTTCTGCTTTGCGTTCTTTCTAGTTGTTCCTCGAAACGTTCATTTCTTTTTGGTTGCATCTCTTCATACTTCTTTGCGTTCTTTCTCGTTGATCTGCGAAACGTTGAGACGTCTCTTGTTTCCTTCTGATTCTTGATGCCCCATTGCATCGTTCATAGACCATCCTGCAGCTCTTTTCCTCCCACTTCCTGCCATGATGGTAAAAAAGCAGCCTAAACACAATTTCAGTTAATGAACACTGAAGAATTTGAGTTAAAAATGTTTTATTGAGACGGGGACTGTGTGGGGGGGGTGGGGGGGGGTGGAGGAGGAGCAACCTGCAGCTGAGGGTGGGGTATGGCTGCAGGCGAGAGCTGGTGGGGGGCAGCCGGGCGAGGGGCATGGCTTCACGCGGGGGCTGTCGGGAAGGAGGTGGCGAGCGTCATGCAGCTGGGGGAATGGGACGGCTTCAGGCGATGACTGTTGTGGGCTGATGGGAAGGGGAGCAGCTTCAGGAGGGGATTGTCTGGGTCGGGGGGAGGGGGGGAAGCATCCTACAGCGGGAAGGGGGATGGCTTCAGGACGGGGCCGGTGTGGGGAGGGAAGCGTCCTGCAGCTCGGGACGGCTTCCGGCATGAGCCGTTTGGGGGGGAAAGCATCCTGCGGCCTAGGGAGTTGGACGGCTTCAGACGTGTGCTGGCGGTGCAGGGGGGTGGGGGGGGGCGCAGGGCTTCAGGCGGGGGCCGGTGGGGGGTGGAGGGGCATCCTTCAACCGTGGAGGGGGATGGCTTCAGGCGTGGGCTGACGGGGAGGGGGGAGCATCCGGGAGAGGGGGACGGTTTCAGGCAGAGGCTGTCTGGGCCTGTGGGCGGAAAAAGAGTCTTGCTGCAGGGGTAGGGGACGGCTTCAGGTAAGGGCTGGGGGGGGGGGGGGGGGGGCGAGTTTCCTGCAGCTGAGGAGGGGATGGTTTCGGGGGGGGGGGGGAACTGTCGTGGTCCGGGGAGTGGTGCGTCCTACAGCCGGGGAGAGAGACTGCTTCAGGCAGGGGCTGTCGTGGGCCGGTGGGGGTGGGGGGGGGGGGGGGGGGGGAGGTGCTGTTGGGGACAGGAGAGGGGAGCATCCTACTGCCATGCGGAGGGGGACGGCTTCAGGCGGGGTCTGTCAGGGCAAGTGGGGAAGCTTCTGGACTCGCCCGCGGCTTCTGGACTCTCGCTCGCGGCGTCTGGACTCGCGCGCGGCTTCTGGACTCTCCCGCGGCTTCTGGACTCTCGCTCGCGGCGTCTGGACTCTCGCTCGCTTGCGGCGTCTGGACTCTCGCTCGCTCGCGGCGTCTGGACTCTCGCTCGCTCGCGGCGTCTGGACTCACCCCAGCTTCCAAGGTTTTATTCTCCTTGCCCTGGTGATTGACAGCGGGTGCTGGAAGAGGCGTTGCTGTCCCAGCGACTGAGAGGGGAGAAGACTAATCTGCTGATCTTACGATTTTTAAACCTTCATAACTTTTGTAATATTCCACCGATCGGAACAAAACCTGATGAGCTTGGAACACAGGAGAACGCTGAGTAAAGTGGCGAAAAATCGTACCGTTTCCACGTAGATTTAAAAATAATACAAACCGGAAGAAGACGGGATGAGAGTTTTAGTTAAGGGTGGATGGATCGATAGATAGGTAGATGGTTGGTTGGTCGGTCAGTCATGCATAGAGAACTGGTTTGCAGACAGGAAGCAAAGAATCGGAATGGTAGGCAGTGACTAGTGGGGTGTCGCAAGGCGCAGTGCTGGGACCCCAGTTATGTCCAATACAATATTAATGATTTAGACAAGGGCGATTTTTTGAAGTTAGAGAAGTCAATGTTCATACCGAATGGCCTACTCCTGCACCTATTGTCTATTGTCTAGTGTGCAGGTGATCATTGGTCAGCGTGGCGTCGGTGGGCCAATGGACCTTTTTCCACGCGGTATTTCTAAACTAAACCTATCTAATTAGAACTAATGGGCTCTAATCCGAACATTGGATTATTGGGTCTCATCAGAATAGGAGCAGCTTCAAAGTTCTTTAAATTTTTCCACTGAAGTCAGTGGAATCAAATGTGAGTTAGCAGAACCGTTGACTGATAAATGAGTTTAGCTCTGACAACCTAAGATAAATTTCAACTCCAAAGAGACTCATTAGATGTCGGTTTGATGATGTTGAATATATCTTTCTCCATTTGCTTCTGTCATTCATGTTGTGAAGACATTGAGAGAGAAATTGATCTTTTGTCAGTTTATATGCACAGTTTATGCCATCTACAAATTGGGCTCAACTTCTCAAATTTCTATTAAAGCCAGTGTAAAGATGTTGAAAGTGCAAAACTCACATAGCCACCACTTTTTCTGCATGTTTACTGGAAGTGAACAAGACAAATTTCTACTCAACTATTTGTGAAGTTATTGTAGATTTGGGTAGATTTTCACCAGATGAAAAGTACATTTTAAACCACAGAAGATAGACACAAAATGCTGGAGTAACTCAGCGGGACAGGCAGCATCTCTGGATAGAGGAATGAGTGACGTTTTGTGTTGAGACCCCTCCTCAGATTGTCTGGGGAGAGGGTGATACAGAGATAAGCAAGTGTATGGTGTGAAAATGAGACATCAAAGTGGATGCAGTTCAAGGAAAATCAGCTAGGAGAAGTTGACAATGAAGCATTCAGAGATAAAATGTAATCAGGGGGACAGTCGGACTGGTCAGAGAACTAGGTAGGGGGAAGGATGGAGAGAGAGGGAAAGCAAGGGTTACGAAGTTAGAGAAGTTAATATTTATACTGCTGGGGTGTAATATCTCCAAGCAAAATATGAGGTGCTGTTCTTCCAATTTGCGCTGGGCCTCACTCTGGCAATGGAGGAGGCCCGGGACAGAAAGATCAGATTAGGAATGGGAGGGGGAGTTAGTGCTGAGCAACTGGGAGATTAGGTAGGTTAAGGCGGACCGAGCGGAGGTGTTCAGCGAAACAATCGCCGAGCCTGTGCTTGGTCTCGCCGATGTACAGAATTTGACACCTGGAACAGCAGATGCAGTAGATGAGGTTGGAGGAGGTGCAAGTGCATTTGAATGGTGTCAGATTAGGAAAAGGGGAGGTGCAACGAGATCTGGGTGTCCTTGTACATCAGTCATTGAAAGCAAGCATTGAGGAAATCAAATGACATATTGGCCTTTATAGGGAGAGGATTTTAGCATAGGAGCAAGGAGGTCCTACTGCAGCTGTACAGGGCCCTGGTGAGGTCACACCTGGAATATTGTGTGCAGTTTTTGTCTCCTAATTTGAGGAAGGACATTCTTGCTATTGAGGGAGTACTGCGTAGGTTCACCAGGTTAATTCCCAGGATGGCGGGACTAACATATGATGAAAGAATGGATCGACTGGGCTTGTATTCAATGGAATTTAGAAGGATGTGAGGGGATCTTATAGAAACATATACATTTCTTAAGGGATTGGACAGGCTAGATGCAGGAAAATGTCCACGATGTTGGTGGAGTCCAGAACCAGGGGTCACAGTTTAAGATAAGGGGTAGGCCATTTAGGATCGAGATGAGGAAACACCTTTGCACCCAGAGAGTTGTGAATCTGTGGAATTCTCTGCTACAGAAGTCAGTGGAGGCCAATTCACTGGATGTATTCAAGAGAGAGTTAGATATAGCTATTGGGGCTAATGGAATCAGGGGATATGGGGAGAAAGCAGGAACGGAGTACTGATTCTGGATGATCAGCCATGATCATATTGAATGGTGGTGCCTGCTCGAAAGGCCGAATGGCCTACTCCTGCACCTATTTTCTATGTTTCTATGTGCAGTGAAAATCTTTGAGTGCAAACCAGTTAGTGGAAAGACATTACATGATTACAGTTGAGCCATTCACAGTGTACAGATACATAATAAAAGGACTAATGTGAATAACATTTAGTGCAAGATAAAGCCAATAAAGTCCAAACAAATCCAGGCTGTTGAGCCACATGAAAGTGTCTCGCCCCTTTCAATAATAATGGCATGTCTTTACCAGAAGCAGTTCAAAGAGCAGCCTGGCACCATTTCTTCAAGGGCTGTTATAGGTGGCAAGTAGGGCTGGATGTGCCAGTGACGAACTAGATCCGAAAAATGGAATTGATGACAAAATAAACAGTGTCAATCTGGACGAGTTCCCTGCCCAGCAAAACGTTTCCATCAGGTGCAGAATATTCGGTTGTTTTCAACAACTAAGTTATGCATTCAGCCAAAAAAGCCGAATGACTCCCCAATTTCAAATAATGGAACCATTATAATTTCATGGGTGCTGCCAAAGTATGCCATTTAACATTGGTTGTGTAGCTCAATAGCAGATGCCAAAAGCTGAATGCCTTCAACGGGAGTTGAGAAAGACGGGCATGGAATTTCCAGGTATTCACCGGGGGCGTGGGGGGAGGAAGGGAACAAAAATTAGGAAAGGGGCGTTGTGTTCTAAAAATATGATGGGGGAAGTGGGTGGCACTATTATGTGTCCAAAGTGGTTACACACATTTGAAAGGATCCTGTATGTAAATGCGTATTGAACTATTTGACAATTGTTCAACTGGGTTTATTTGTCTTTTCCTTTATCAGCTATACATTTCAATTTGTCTGCAGCAATATTTAAAATTATTCTACTCGAGGTATTTCTGGATGAAATAATTGCATGTATTTTTTATCGTCTGCAGCAGGATGTCTAGATGATGCATCGTATGTTTAAAATCCTTGCTATTTTAAAAAGGGACAGGTACTTTGTAAAAATTATTGCACAAAGATAAATGTTATTATAAATCTATACTCTTCCATTTTGAAGGTTAACTGAATAAGTAAATCAATTCAAATGTTATGCAATTTGTAAAAAAACATTTTAGTTGTCAGATTGCGGTACATATTAGACGAATTTTGTTTGATTGGAAAAATTAAGATGCTCTTAATGAAATACTTGCTGGGGGTGGTGATGTGGCAAAAAGATTTAAGTTTGATCACGTACAATTGTTAATTGGACTTTCATGCATAAATTAAACTATAGCCAATTTTACTGGCCTGTCCCACTATGGCGACGTTATTTGCGAGTTTAGGAGAGTTTGCGTTCTCCACAAGCTCGCAGCATGGTTGACACATGGTCATAGGTGGTCACTGGTAAGTCTCCTTCATGGCCGAGAGGAGTTCCCGCATAGTGGTTACTACTCGCGGCCTCAGTTTAGTCGAGGAAAAATGTTCAACAAGCTGAAAAATTTTCTGCAAGTAAAAATTGGTCGGCATGGAGAAAATCGATACTTTTGAACTTTTAGTGCCGTGGGAGTGGGGTCGCCATGTCGTTGTAGGTAGCCGTAGGTAATCTCCTTTGCTGACCGGGCATTTTAATTGGCTCATTGGGGGAAAAAAAACGTAAGCACGAGTTTTCAGAACCAAGGAAAACCGACCGGTAACGTTAAATGCCCGCTAAACTTCACAGCTGTGTATCTCTGGCTTATTAAAAGTTGTCTGGCTTCTTAAAAGTGTCTTGACTCCTTCTTCTCCCCTTCCCCCCCCCCGTTCTTCTGTTGTAATGAGAACATTGAGGATTCATTATATGTAAGAGATCCAAGAAACAACGATTTTTAGCTAATGCAACATATCAAACATGCTAGATGGACCCCATAAAATGCCGTAACACTTCCGGCGGCATCAATGGAGGGGTGAGAGATGCTCTTGTGTTGCTCTGCTCCCGAAATAATGTTTTAATATGCTAAAATATGAACTAGAAGACGGGGGAGTTCTAAAATCAACTACCGGAGCTGCTGTTTAATTGTGTGTTATCAGAAACTCTGCTGATAACAGAGAATAAAAGCAGTTTTAAATGAAAAAAGGGAATCCTCGCCAGAAGCCTGTAAAACCTGCTTCAAGACCTGCCACAAGAGACTACTTGAAAAAACTTGGAAAGACTCTTCAATCCCCACGAGCATCAGCTGGAAGCTCAGAAGAAGAAGCTGACTTTTGAAATCTTTCTACAGAAATGACCTCAATGGAGGAACAAAGAGAGCATATGGAACAATTGGGAAAAGTCAGTATTAACTTCAGTCACTGAAGTTATTTCTAAAGTGATACAAGATGGGAATGTCGCGCTGGACAAAAGCCTCTCTGAAAAAATTAAACAAGGTAATGATACGCTGATGGGGAAAATTGATGACTTAACCAAACGTGTAATTGAGGTTGATGAGGATTTAAACAAAAAAATTAAGCGGGTTGATAAGGACTGTAATAAAAAGCTGGACACAATGTTAAAGTCTACTGAGGCGGCTATGGAAGGAATGGATAATACGATAACTGAGATGGCTAAGGAGATAAAGAGACTAAAAAAGGAACAAGAAAGCACTGGGAGGTAGCTTGCTAAAATGAAGCATAAATGTACGGACTTGGAAGCAAGATCAAGAAGACAAAACCAGAGGATAGTTGGAGTAAAAGAAGGAAAGGAGAGTGGGCAAAACTTTCAGGAGTTTGCTGCCAACTTACTCAAACAAATGCTTAAACTGCCTGAAGCCCCGAGAATAGATATGGCTCACCGGGTCCGACGTAAGGTTCAAACAAGCCCAACTGCCCCCCCCAAGACAGATTATTCTGAAATTCTATGACATTTCAACCCTGGAAGGAATTATGAAAAAAATTCCATAAGGTGTGAATTTGGTGTTTGAAGAAGACAAACTAAGATTCTTCCGTGATTTTCCAGATGAAGTCATGGAAAAGAGGGACAAGTTTACAAACACGAGAAGGCTACTGAAAGACGTCTCGGGAGTAAGATATGGGATAGTATATCCCGCGAAATTGAGAATTACTTATAACCATGTTGAACGTGCATTCACGGATCCAGAAGAGGCATTTAATTATGCACAAAGTATCACAAAGGAGGTCTACTGATCATGAGAAATGACGAAGAAAGAACTGTATTTCTTTTTTTAACATACAAAAAATACTGCTCTGGTTAAGATGGAGAATTGTTGTCTAGACATTTTATCTTTGGAATGTTAACTCAAGGTCGGATTTTATGTTTCACTTCAACAAAGGATTGACAAAGAAGAAAAATTGTGGCGGGGAAATAACTTGAGATTATGGAAAAATATTATCAGTGAACTTGGACGTGAAGGGAATGGAGGGATATGGTCTGAGTGCAGGTAGATGGGACTAGGGGAAAACAAATGGTCGGCACGGACTGGAAGGGCCGAGAGGGCCTGTTTCCGTGCTGTAATTGTTATATGGTTTGTTATATGGTTGTATATAGAAATTTATGATTTAAGAAACACACAATTACATACTAACATAAAATATAATTAATAAAATTGTGTAATATTAAGGCATAGCTTAATAATGGCTGATGTTTATTTCATGATGTTAATTACTTGCTAAATATAAGAATAACAAGTTAAATATGATTGATAAGTACTAATAACATACTAACAAATTTTATGGATATAGTAGATTTAGTCTAAATTGCGCGCAAAGAGGGGGAGGAGACTCGGACGTTTGGAAGTTACCCAAGGGTCTGAATCTGGTTAACCCCTTGGAACCTGTTGGTGTCTGATACAAAAGATTGAGACTTAATTGTAATAGAGCTAGGCATATCAATGGATATGGATATATAATTAACATAATTACTGTTATATCTAAATATACTCAAACTCTTTTTTATTTAGCTTTTTCTCTTTGAAGATATATTTCTGATCAATCTATTGGAGTGCGTTTTATTTTATATATATATATTTCTGAACTTTGTATCGCTCTCTCTTCCAATTAATAATAACTGGTCAAGGGAGCAGAGCGAAACATAAAAAAACATCTACGGAAGTCAACAAGAATTTTTCTACCACCTGTTGGTGGTCAGTTTTTAATTATAATATCTTTATTTTTGGATATTATAATATCATTTTTTGTTTGTTAAGTATCTTTTCACGACTCTACACTTTCTGGTCTTTTTCAAGGTCTATTTTGAAGGGGAGATGCCAACAAAACTTAACAGCTGGGGATGACCATCCCCCACCTAGAGTTATGAGGTTCTTGGTTGCACCATATGAAGTAAAGGTATTAACATGGTTCATAATGCAAGACGATAAACAAAAGAAAACTGGAGGAATCCCATTCTGTAACTGGAATATAAGGGGCGCTAATGAACCAATTAAAAGGGGGTAAGATTTTTGCCCAATTAAAAGCCGTAAACAGTGACATAATTTTCTTACAAGAGACGCATTTGAAATATCAAACAAAGATAAAATTGAAGGCAAATTGGATTGGGCAAACATACTACACTTCATTTACTTCTAAATCTAGAGGCATGGCTATTATCATTCGTAATGGTATATCATTTAAATTAAAGAATACCAAAGAGGGGAGGTATGTCATAGTCACGGGAGGAATTTATTCTACTCCACTTTGATAAATATTTATGCTCCTAATTTTGACAATCCCCAATTCTTTAGTAAAATTTTGGATACAATTACAGGACTTAACTATCAAAATGTGATAATAGGGGAAGATTTGAATTGTGTTTTAGATCCATATCTGGATAAATCAGCAAAACAAAAAGGGATTAACATAAAATCTAAAGCTAGTGAACTCCTAAATACATACATGAAAAATACCAACATAACATATGTATGGAGGATCGCTAACACAGTAGGTAGGGAATATTCATTTTATTCAATGGCACATAAAACATATTCACGTATTGCTTACTTCTTAGTGGACACAAGACTAATTCCATATACATATAATTCTAAATATCATAATAGTATTATTTCTGATCATTCCCCGCTAACTTTTTCTTTAAAATTAGATGGAATGCCTGATAAAAAATCGTTTTGGAGGTTTAACCCCCAAATCTTAAACAATTCACAAGAATGTACATATTTAAAAGAGCAGATGGGATTCTTTTTTGAGACAAATGATACACCAGATATTTCACCCTCCTTATTATGGGAAACTTTTAAGGCATTTATTAGAGGAACTATAATCTCATATCAAGCTTTCCAAAATAAAAAAAAATAACACTGAACAGTTTCAGTTAGAACAAGAAATTAGACAATTAGATTTAGAAAATGCTAAAGAACCAACTATAGATAAACATAATAAGATAACAATACTAAAATATAAATTAAATTAAATTTTATCGGCCAGAATAATAAGATTATTTCAAACTATAAAACAAGAAAATTTCGAATTTGATAATAAACCACATAAACTCTTAGCACACCAACTGAAAAAACGGGAAACAAAATACAATTACTAAAATTAAATCAGACAAAGGGGAATTACTAACACTACCTAAAGATATTAATAAAAGATTTGCTCAATTTTATCAAAATTTATATACATCGAAAACCTCTGCAAATAATACTCAAATTACAAATTTCTTAGACAATTGTAATCTTCCAAAATTAAATATGGTGGAACAAGATGGATGAGGAGCCCAGATTACACTACAGGAAAGAGAAGAAACAATAAATTTGTTGAAGAATGGCAAAACGCCAGGACCAGATGGCTTTAGTAATGAATTTTATAAAAGATTCTATGAGATAATTTCTCCACGCCTGCAAGATTTATAGTTATACGCTTTTAAAGAAAATAACTACCAGAAACATTAACTGAGTCAACGATTATACTTATACAGGGTTACCAACTGTCCCGGATTCGCCGTATTTCGTCCCGGCGAAACAACCTAAATACGGTGTTCCGGCAGGCAAACATGTCGTTACGGAGAAGGGCGGGAACGAAAAATAATCAAAACAATAAACGGGAAGGGCGGGGGCGGGAGCGGGGAATGAGCGGCGGTTGGACACGTGCAGCGGGAAGGGCGGGAGCGGGAACGAGCGGCGGTGGGACACGTGCAGCGGGAATGAGCGGCGGTTGGACACGTGCAGCGGGAAGGGCGGGAACGAGCGGCGGTCGGACACGTGCAGCGGGAAGGGCGGGAGCGGGAACGAGCGGCGGTCGGACACGTGCAGCGGGAAGGGCGGGAGCGGGAACGAGCGGCGGTTGGACACGTGCAGCGGGAAGAGCGGGAGCGGGAACGAGCGGCGGTTGGACACGTGCAGCGGGAAGGGCGGGAACGGGAACGAGCGAGAACGGGAACGAGCGATGGTGGGTACAGGATGATGCTACAGACAGAGATGGTCAAAAGGCTGTTAAGACATTCATGTGCAAGGAACAGAGGTAACATTAGCATTGTGGGGCTAAGGGCCCATTGCCTGTGTTGTATGTTTCAATAGACAATAGGTGCAGGAGGAGGCCATTCGGCCCTTTGAGCCAGCACCACCATTCACTGTGATCACGGCTGATCATCCCCAATCAGTACCCCGTTCCTGCCTTCTCCCCATATCCCCTGACTCCGCTATCTTTAAGAGCCCTATCTAGTTCTCTGTTGAAAGCATCCAGAGAACCGGCCTCCACCGCCCTATGAGGCAGAGAATTCCACAGACTCGCCACTCTCTGTGAGAAAAAGTGTTTCCTCGTCTCCGTTCTAAATGGCTTACTCCTTATTCTAAGACTGTGGCCCCTGGTTCTGAACTCCCCCAACATCGGCATTGTCATTTAGACAATTGAGTTTATGTGTATGTGTATACTAACATACCTGCCAACCATTCCGATTTGGGCGGAATTCTTCCGATTTTTCCATCCCAATTCCGAATTCGATTTTTTTGTCTCAATATTCGAGAAAAAAAATCGGAAAAAAAAACACACAGAAACTTTCTATGTGTTTTTTTTTTTCCGATTTTTTTTTCTCGGAATATTGAGACAAAAAAAATCGGAATTGGGATGGAAAAATCCGAAAACGTCGCCTATCTCCTTCGCTCCTTAGATGTTGCTGCACCCGCTGAGTTTCTCCAGCATTTTGTGTAACCCCCCTGAGGTCACTTTCCCGCCCTCACTGACGTCACGTACCCCGCCCCTTACTGACGTCACTTGCCCCGCCCCTTACTGACGTCACCTGCCCCGCCCCTTACTGACGTCACGTGCCCCGCCCTCACTGACGTCAGACTAATAGGATTCCGATTTTTCAATCTGACAAGTTGGCAGGTATGTACTAAAGGATGTTTATGTGTGTTTAATGAGTTTGTATATAGTACTAGTTGAAAAAAGGAAGGTTGGATTCAACGCGCGTTGCAGATTTTGGGTCGTTGCCATACATATTTCTGGTGCCGCAACATGTTACTGAGAGAAATGCATTTACCCCCATTTGTTATTGACAAATGGGTTGAATGTTACTGTGAACTAAATTTAGGGTTGGCATCTCTGCTTATACCAAAAAAGGATAAAGATCTAGAAGACCCAGGCTCATATAGCGCTATTGCACTCCTAAATACAGATTTAAAAATATTAGCAAAGACAGATTTAAAAATATTAGCGAGAAGATTGAGTAGATATGTTAGCAAACTAATAAACCCGGACCAAACAGGGTTTATACCAAAGAGATACTCTTTTAACAATTTGAGACGGCTGTCTAATATAATGTACTCACATAATACTGAAGAAGAACTAGCAATTATTTCATTGGATGCAGAAAAAGCTTTCGATCAAGTAGTATGGCAATATTTATTCAAAGTATTGCAAAAATTTAACATGGGAGATAACTTTATCTCATGGGTAAAATTATTATATGATAAGCCGACGGCTAGAATACTGACTAATAATATATTATCCCCGAAATTCCAATTAGCAAGGGGCAATAGGCAGGGTGCGTACTATCGCCCCTGCTATTTGCACTAGTGATAGAGCCTTTAGCAGAAAGTATAAGAAGTCATCCGAATATTTATGGATATAATACCAAACACTCAAATAATAAAATTTCATTATATGCAGACGACATATTACTATATATTACAAATTCGCAAATTAGCATACCAAATATACTAAACTTAATAGAGGAATTTGGTTCTTTTTTAGGATATAGAATAAATTGGAACAAAAGCGAAATTATGATGATAAAACCTCAAGAGCCGACACATTTGTTGAAATTCCCCTTTAGAATTGCAACAGAGAAAGTTAAGTATTTGGGCATCCAAATCACTAGGAAATATAAATCATTACTCAATGCAAACTATATGCCTTTATTAACTAAATTAAATGGATAGATTACATTTTGGAAAACACTGCCGATGTCCTTAATAGGCAGAATAAATGTGATAAAAATGATCTTCTTACCACAAATATTGTACCTATTTCAATCAATACCAATATACTTACCTAAAAAATTCTTTAAAAAACTAGACTTTGATTTTATAAACTTCATATGGGATTATAAATCACGCAGAATTTAAAAAAAACACTTGTGTAAATCTAAAGAATCAGGGGGACTGACACTTCCTAACTTGTATTACTATTGGGCAGTGAATATTAAAATTATATTGGACAGTTCTGCCCAACAGGTAGATTGGATAAGAATGGAGAAAGAAGATTGTTCCCCTTATAATATAGGAGCGATCCTTCTTTCCCCGATGAAACTGAACAATATAATATATAAAAGAATCCAATTATTCACAGTATAATACAAATTTGGAAACAAATAAAATTAACTTTAAAATTAAGAAAATTATCACTTCTTTCTTCAATAGCTAATAACCCCTCATTCAAACCATCCATTATTGATAAAACGTTTATCCATTTGGAAAGAATAGGAATTAAAACGATGGGAGATATGTATGAAATGGGAACACTTTTATCATTCCAACAATTACAACTAAAATATAATTTGAAAAGTAATCAATATTTCAAATATCTTCAAATTCAAGATTATTTGAAAAAATATACACAAGGATATCAAACTTTAACTCCAGATTTATTGGAGGAAGGAATGAATAGAAAGGCAGAATAAAGCAATTTAATATCTTACTTATATAATACAATTCTAAATATAGAAACACCAACGACAGAGGCAATTTGAAGGGACTGGGAACAAGAGTTATTGATAAAAATGTTTCCCCCATCTGCGACAAATGTTTAACTCAAAATGCCACTATAGCACATTCCTTTGTCTCTTGTATAAAACTGTATAAATTTTGGAATGAAATTTTTGGAATTTTTACAAAACTATTTAACACAAAATTGAACCCCAATACAGAACTGATTATCTTTGGATCAATGGAAGAGGGAAGTAAACTAACTATATTCCAAGAAGCTTTTCTTAATTACGGTCTAATAACAGCAAAAAAACTTATACTCAAATTTTGGAAAAACGCTACCACGCCAACATTCAAAATGTAGATTTCAAACATGTCTGAAATGCTACACCTTGAAGAAATGAGATTCCTCTTACTAGGCAAAGTAGACCTATTCTTAAAGACTTGGTCTCCTTTTATCAACTTTTTACAAGCAGATGGTGCACATAAGAAATTAAATGGTTTAGAACCGGGTGACGGATGGGCAAAAATACGAAATAGGTAGATCTCTCCTAATCTCTCTTTCCTTTACTTTCTCCTTTTCTTTCAATCTTTTTAGCTTCTTATCTCGGTCCTGTATTTCTTTGGCTATCTGTTTCTACTCGCTTGTCTATCTATTCCGACACTCTTTATTTCTTTTTTCTCTCACTGTTCTTTTATTATTAAATCAAAAGTACGAAGTTGTACAAGAATGGAAATATATGTATGTATTAGGTACTTAAGTACCACACTACTGTACTTCTAACAAAAATAAACAAAAAAAAATGCTGTCATAACTCAGTGGGACTGGCAGCATCTCTGGAAAGAAGGAATGTGTGACGTTTCAGGTTGAGATTTTTCTTCAGAGAGGAGTCGGGGAGAGGGAGACTAGAGATGTGGAAGGGCAAGGTGTGAAAACAACAGATCAAAGCAGACGTGGGTCACGGAAATGTAGAAGAGTTCCTTGTTAGCTATGGGGAAGGTGACAACGAGGCGTACAATCAGCAAAATATCAATAATAGTGAAACTAGTCAGAGAACTAGGGTGGGGGAAAGCAAGGGTTAATTGAAGTTAGAGACGTTGGACATGCTGCCTAACCCAGAGTCACTCAAGCACTATATTTGTCAGCCAGCATTTGGAAGACAATCATCTATTCCTTCCCTCAATTCCTTCCTCTGGCTTCACAATTCACAACTCAATTATTTTGTATCTTTTTCACAAAGGGTGGTGGGTGTATGGAACAAACTGTCAGAGGAGGTAGTTGAGCCAGGGACTATCCCAACATTTAAGAAACAGCAAGACAAGTACATCGATAGGACAGGTTTGGAGGGATATGAACCAAAGGCGGGCAGGTGAGACTAGCGTAGCTGGAACATGTTGGCCGGCGTGGGCAAGTTGGGCCGAAGGGTCTGTTTCCACACTACATCTGCCTCTTACCTGCCAGGCTTTATCTTGTCCCTCCTCTCGTCCAGCATTTTTTCTCTTCCCTCCTTTAAATGAGTGAGGAATGGTCCCGTCCTGAAACAGTGCCCATCCACATTCTCCTGAGATGCTACCTGAGCTGTTGAGTTACTCCAACACTATCTTTTTGTAAACCAGCATATCCTAGGCTTTGTACAAATTTGCATTAATGCCACATGCAGTTCCCTTTGAGGTCAAGAATACATTTATTTGCTTCCTTACAATTAATGTTTTAATTGGTTATTCTTAAAATAATCAAATCTAATTCATGTAGAGAATATGGTAAAAACAGACTGGCCTTTTAAAACTCCTTTTATTTTGTGACAGTTTTAAGCTGTATTTATGTATCTTAAATTACATCGTTGAAACTAGGTCAGTCATTTTATTTCATAAGGTCATAGCATATAAAATAGGCCATTCAGCCCATCAAATCTACTCCGCCATTCAATCATGGCTTATCTATCTCTCCCTCCTAACCCCATTCTCCTGCCTTCTCCCCATAAACTCCCGACACCTGTATTAATCAAGAATCTTTCTATCTCTGCCGTAAAAATATTCATTGATTTGGCCTCCACAGCCTTGTGGCAAAGAATTCCAGTTTCACCACCCTCCGACTACAGAAATTCCTCCTCGTCTCCTTCCTAAAGGAACATCCTTTAATTCTGAGGCTACGAACTCTAGTTCTACACTCTCTCACAAGTAGAAACATCCTGTCCACATCCACTCTATCGAAGCATTTCACTATTCGGTAAGTTTCAATGAGGTTGCCCCTCATCCTTCTAAACCCCAGTGAGTACATAGAAACATAGAAAATAGTTGCAGGAGGCCATTTGGCCCTTTGAGCCAGCACCGCTATTCATTGTGATCATGGCTGATCGTCCCCTATCAATAACCCTTCTCCCCATATCCCTGTACAGGGCCCCAGTACAGGCCCAGTGGCGTCAAATGCTCATCCTAGGTTAACCTACTAATTCCTGGGATCATTCTTGTAAACCTCCTCTGGACTCGCTCCAGAGCCAGCATATCAGAAATGGTGCACAAAATTGCTCACAATACTCCAAATGTGGCCTGACCAGCGCCTTATAGAGCCTCAGCATTACATCACTGTTTTTGCATTCTAGCTCTTGAAATAAATGTGTTTATTTATTTGCTTGTTTATTTCTCAATAAACAAGCCTTAAAAGCTAACCAAGAATTTAAAGAGACTGATACTGCGCATTAAGTGGTTAACAACAAAGCTTGTGCCATGTTTCATGATGCATATAGACTCGTGCATTTGCTCGCACACAAACCTATTTTTAAACTGCATATGGATTGTACTTATATTTTAATAACTTCATTTAACAGTTTAAAGCTAAAAGCAAGACCTGATGTGATATTTTGATGCTTTTGAACATTCAGAATCTTTAAACCCCCCACCCCCCCCCCCCAACCCCCAAAAAGATTCAGTTCTTTGTTTGGATGTGATTCCGGATCCATGCCGAATTAGTGGATTGGAGATGGGTCAATAGTCTGTGTACTAGATAAATATATAATAAAAACACCATGTTTAAGAGGGAACTGCAGATGCTGGAAAATCGAAGGTAGACAAAAATACTGGAGAAACTCAGCGGGTGAGGCAGCATGGTTAGTTTTTAAATAATTAAATTATTGTTACTAGCATGATAGTTTTACCACAAATATTCTGTATAATTTTCATGATCATATTTTACTTTCAAAATTCAATTTCAGCACATTAGAATGAGAAATATGAATTTAATTTTCCTTTCTATTCATCTCACACATATCCTGCAATTATAAGAGTCTGTTAATTAGACTGGGACAGAACTAAGCTGTGATTCTCCTAACCACTCTCATGTTATTGTTATTTGCCCACTCTTATGTGTAAAACATTCACTGTGCTGGATCATACACATATGTTAAAACATTAACAGGAAAAGCTGGAATACGTGAGTCAAACTTTAATAATACACCAAGCCACTAAAAAATATTCAACATCTTACTCTGTAAAATTGCCTGCAATTTTCTAAGTACCCTAAGGGTTTAAAAAAAAATCTTACTTCTTGTACATTTGTATACATAGGGTATGCAAGCAAAGAATTTTGCTGTGCCTAGTCACATGTGACAATAAAGTTTTCCTATTCCTAATAACTCGATTACCTTATTTTCAGCCTTGCCTCCAACTGGTGGCATTGTGGAGCAAGTCATCAGCTTCTCTTACTAATGTACCTCCCAGACCCCCCCCCCACCCCCCCCCCCCCCCCCCCCCCCCCCCCCCGGAGCCTGTGACAGAAAAAGGGAGCAAAAATGCAGCAATTTACTTCACACCATTTACTATGGGCACTGATCTCATTACAACAAAAACAAATTGGACTAGATTTTCCTGTAGTTGCCTGTCCTTTGTACCCCTAAACCAGTTTTCCATTGTGGTCTGTGGCAGTCTTTCACCAGGAGACTGGCTAGAGTGGCGTCCTGCAGGCCCAGGCCTCTACCGGTGCATGTTGCTTTGATGGCGATGGTGAGGCCCTCCATTTAGACTCATTGACTGTCAAACCTGCTGCTTACAAAATCACACAGGACCAGTTTCAAAGCTGGAGAGTTCATTAAGGTTGAGAGCTGGGAAATATACGGATCACCTGATCTGTCATGAATCCATCAACATGACATCGCTGGTGATGTGTGGAGAGCAAGTATGAATCTCAGCCTCTGCTTTGAGATAATGTAAAGGAATGGCAGATGCTGGTGGTGTCCGCCTAGGCCCACACGATCTCCCAGTTGCTAAACACTAACTCCTCCTCCCATTCCCATACTTCACTGTCAGTGTCGGGCTCAACGCAAATTGGAGGAACAGCACCTCTTATTTCACTTGTGCAGCTTATAACCCAGCGGTATGAATATTGATTTCTCTAACTTCAAGTAACCCTTGTTTTCCCTCTCCATCCCTCCCCACCCTAGTTCTCCGATTAGTTTCGCTGTCTTCCTGATTAATTTGACTGTTTGTATGTCTCGTTGACACCTTCCACTCGGCCAACAATGAACCATTCCTTGATCATCGTCTGCTTTGATCTGTTGTATATACACCTTACTATACATATAGATACAATATCTCTAGCCTCCCTCTCCCCTGACTCTCAGTCTGAGGAAGGGTCTCGACCCACAACGTCACCCATTCCTTTTCTCCAGATATGCTACCTGTCCTGAGTTACTCCAGCATTTTGCGTCTATCTTCAGAATAATGTAAAACGTATAAAATCTCATCAGAACATTTGCTTTCTCCCTGGGTCTCTAGTTTTTTTTTAGACTTTTGATTTTTTTTTATTGCCGCTGATTTTTTTTCAGCCGCAATTTTAATTTGTTTTGCTCTATTCCCTAAATTAATTGCTCCCATGTCATAGTGGATGCTGCTGCATCTCCAACAGCAATGTGGGAAATTGCTTTGAGCTGGAATGGTGGGTGAAAAAGGAAGAATGAAGTAGGGGAGCAAAGTGACCCTTTGGAGTGTGAAAGGGGATGGAGTCTGGTGGCAAAATCCCACTCATCAATAGTACTGGGTTTTTACATACAAAATCTAGCAAATATTGAAAGTTTCATAACAAAAATATTGCCACTTCCCTTTAAAGTGTTGTAGCAGGTCTGAAAGTGTGAAGTAGGCAGCAAGTTTCTACAGGCATGCAAGTTCTTCTGGTAGAAATTTACTGGGAAAATCAGATTGAAGCAAACGTGGATTTTGTAGGGTTGACAGCATTGGGACGCAGCCTGTATCAATCTGCAGGCAGGAGAACCTGTACTTGACTGCACCAAAAAAGGTCTTTCAACCAAACAAACATCTTAACAGCAGATCGATGTTGCTGCTGAGAATGTAACTGGAATAATCTATCCACTTGTCCATAAAATAAGTTGATAGTCAATGTTGTGTAGGAAGGAACAGCAGATGCTGGTTTAAACCAAAGATAGACACAAAAAGCTGGAGTAACTCAGCGGGTCAGACAGCATCTCTGGAGAAAGAATAGGTGACGTTTCAGGTCGAGACCCTCAGACAATGTTTATCCAGCACTCTTTAACCAAATGCTAGATAATGCCTGGTACTCAAAATGTAGCTTATTGGCTTGCTATAACTTTTAAAATATTGTTGGGTTTTGAATTGTGTAACGGGTCCATTTGGATGCCTTTAAGTACAGTGTTTAAATTTTGAAAGGGTTTCAAAAAAGGTTCAAGGATTGAATGTGGATGATCAGCCATGATCACAGTGAATGGCGGTGCTGGCTCAAAGGGATGAATGGCCTACTCCTGCAGCTATTGTCTACAACTAAAAGGGTAGTGAAAAGATACTCTAGAAAATATAAAGTCATTATGTTTTGAAGGGATCACAGGATTTTAATATACTCTCCCTCTATACGATACAACTCCACTGAAATTTGGTTCCGTCCACTTGTTTCAACTTGTCTCTGTGACTGTTTTTGTCCTTTCAAATTTTGCAGCTCAATGGCACAACTCGTGGAGCTGGTGCTTCCTGGCTCCAATAACCCAGGGTTCAATCTAGACTCTGTTGTTGGCTGGGTGGAGTTTACATCCAGCATTGTAGTTGGCGCGGTGATGTCAATCTACGTTGAGGCCCCAATCCTCCACAGTGATTGTAGCTCTTCTCGATTTGTGTTCCAAATCTAGCTCTGATTAGGGTTGTCTGAGACTATATTTGATAATTTTCTTGTCTGCCTTTTTACCATGCATTTTTAGAGATCTCTGCCATCTGGACACTGGGAAAGAAAAACTTTCCCTTCTCTCCTTCTAAATAAAATCCAGATGTTCTGCGGTTCATCTTGTCTATGAATACCTTGTTGCTGTTAAACCATTTATTTGCCATTCTTCTGTTTTCTCTGGTATAACTTTTGGAAGGGGCATGAAGTTCAAGAGTAAAACAATGTTTGCTACACGCGTAGGAAGGACCTGCGGATGCTGGGTTACACCGAAGATAGACACAAAATGCTGGAGTCATTCAGCAGGACAGCTAGAAAGAATGGTTGACGTTTCTGGTGACCAAACTCAGCGGTCTTGGCATCTCCACTTCCCTCTGCAATTGGACACTGGATTTCCTCACTAACAGACCCCAGTCTGTTAGGATCAACAACCTCACCTCCTCTACTATAACACTGAACACTGCCACAAGGCTGTGTGCTCAGCCCTCTCCTCTACTCCCTCTTCACCCATGACTGCATCCCTAAGCATGGCTCCAACGCCATCATAAAATTTGCCGACGACACCATGGTGGTACGACTGATCAGTGACAACGACGAGTCAGCCTACAGGGAGGAGGTCCAGCACCTGACAACCTGGTGTGCCAACAATAACCTCGTCCTCAACTCCCAGAAGACGAAGGAAATCATTGTTGACTTTAGAAAGAACAGAGGGGGCAGACACACCCCCATCCATATAAATGGGACTGAGGTGGAGCGGGTCTCCAACTACAAATTCCTCGGGGTACACATCTCGGAGGATCTGTCCTGGTCCCTCAACACCTCCAAGCTGATCAAAAAGGCGCAGCAGCGCCTTTACTTCCTGAGGAGGCTCAAAAAAGCCCACCTGTCCCCCCAGTTCCTGACCAACATTTACCGCTGTACCATCGAAAGCATCCTGACCACCTGCTTTACGGCATGGTACAGCAGTTGCACCGTAGCAGACAGGAAGGCACTACAACGGGTGGTGAAAACCGCCCAGCACATCATCGGTGCCCCGCTCCCTGCCATGGATGCCCTCCACCGAAAACGGTGTCTGAGAAGGGCCGGGAAGATCATCAAAGACCCCTCCAACCCTAACCATGGATGCCTCCTACCATCAGGGAGGCGGTACAGGAGCCTCAGGTCCCGCACTAGTAGGATGAGGAACAGCTTTTACAACAACACCATCATACTGCTGAAATCGGAGTCCCGCCGATAGATTTCTCCAGTCTCTCCATCCACATTGTCTGCATTCTGTATCTATTTATATATTGCTATTACTACGAACTGACGCTAAACTGCATTTCGTTGTACCCATACTTGTATCTGTGCAATGACATTAAAGTTGAATTGAATTGAATTGAATTCTGGCCGAGGCCCTTCTTCAGACTGAGAGTCAGGGGAGAGGGCAACGCAGAGAAAAGGAAGGGTAAGGTGCGAAAACGAAACATCAAAGGGGATGAAAATGTCGAATGGATCATTGTTAGCTAGGAGAACGTGACAACAACGCATATAGAGATAACATTTAATCGGGGGACAGTCAGACTGGTCGGAGAACTCGGAAGGGATAGAGAGAGATGGAGGGGGGAAAGCAAGGGTTACTTGAAGTTAGAGAATGGGACGGCGAGTTAAAGTGTTTAGCAACCAGGAGATTGCAATGCCTAGGCAGACTGAGCAGAGGTGTTCAGCGAAACAATCGGTGAGCCTGCTCTTGGACCAGGAGTCCATGCCTGGAACAGCAGAAATAGTAGATGAGGTTGGAAGAGGTGCAAGTGAATCTCTGCCTCACCTGAAAGGACTGTCTGGGTCCTTGGAAAGAGTCGAGGGAGGAGGCATAGGGAGGTGTTGCATCTCCTGTGGTTGCTGGGGAAAGTACCTCGGGAGGGGGTGGTTTGGGTGGGAAGGGACGAGTTAACCAGGGAGTTGCTACAAATGTTGGGGCTTTCAATCAAACATGGAACATTTCCCCTGAGCAATATTTCCTACATCTACTTTTCCTCTGGAATATTTTGTCTTATTTTTACTGACCATCTCGTAATGTCCAACAAAAGCATTTCAAACACGGACAGTCTTTACTAAGCTATTCTCCCACGCTCGAGATAGCAAATTTACACTGATGCTCTAAAGTTCATGTACAAAATTCCCCACAATACTGGTCCTTTCCGATCTTAAATTCCATCACTTTTCTAACCAAAGCTGCTATTTTTTGCTCACATTCTTTTTGCTGAATTTATGCCGTTGCATAAATCTGTGGCTTTAAACCATTCTCTTTGTGTCAGGTTTTCAACATAAATTGTTTCTTTGTGGTAACTGAGAAAAAATCTTGTCATTACTACTTGAGATATTGATACTTTCCATAACCTGTAGATGGTGCTCTACACCTTCAATAAGAATTATCTGGAAGAATAGAATTTAAAATATTCAAAGCTTCAATCATCATGCCATTTATTCTACAAAAGCTGCATTCCAGTTACAGGTGATTGCAATTTTTTGCATGTAGCTTGTAAATTGGAAATGTGCACACTTGTTCTGTATAACTGCCTTTGAAGTTGATGCTCAGGCCAATGAGAGACAATGGCGTGGACATTACCAATGGCATAGACAAGGTAGACAGAACCTTTTCCCCAGGATGGAAAAGCAATCAAATACCAGGGGGCATAGCTTTAAGATTAGAGGGACAACATTTAATGATGTGTGGGGCAAGCTTTTGCATAGAAGGGGGTGAGTGCCTGGGGCATGTGTCTGGGGGTGATGGTTGAGGCAGATGTGATAGTGGCGTTTAAGGGGCTTTTGGATAGGCACATGGGAATGGAGCGATGTGAGTTATGCACAGGTGGCTTAGAGATGGCCTTGACATGTTCAGCACTGACATTGTCCCGGCCCCGTTCTTGTGTTGTTACTGTTCTATGTTCTTGAGCCACCCAATCACAAGCAATATCACCTTCATTCTTATGCACAATTATATGCTTGATTTGCAATTTTTCCAGTTCTAATTGAAGATCACTGACCTGAGATGTTCTTGCTGTTTTTCTCTTTCCACAAATATGTCCCATTGAGAGTTTCCAACATTTCATGTTTTTGTTCTTCCAGCATGTGTGGTCTTTTTGTTTTTCAGCCAGTATTTGCGTATGACCCTGGATAGTGAACATTTAGTCCATGAGGGTGATTAGGACAAGCTGTGATTCTCCGATTCTAAATTGACAGGCATCCCTTGCCTACATATTAGCTAAAATAAGCAAATTCTGCATTAAAAATAGAATAGTTTCAGACTGTGTCTCTGTTTTGCACTTGTCTATCCAATAAGTATTATGGCACTGTTGTCTAGTTCAGGTAACAAATTAAAAATCAAAACTACCAGAATAATTCCTTGGATGCATATTTTGTGGCAAGAATGCTTTGGTTATTTATAAAGGAGTTACGTACAACTTTGTTACAGGTGCTTAATTGATTTGCAATGGTGCTAGCAATATTGTAATGCAAACCTTGATTCTGGGAAGTTTAACAATTTGTAGTTATATTGCGAGAATGCTTCATTTGCCATGTTTTAAAGGCGTGTGTATTGGCACTTGGATAGGAGAGACATAGAGGAAAATGGACCCAGGGCAGAAGTCGCCCGTTTCTGTGCTGTACAATTCAGATTTTTATGTCAGATTTGCATCATCCAAGGGACGGAGCATCAATTGCTTTTGCTTGGTGATCAGATCATGTTTTGCTGTTGTGCTACATTTATGATAAAGTATTGTTTTCCCTTATTGGCGCAAAATTGATAGTAGTGAAGAAGTGAAGAAGCTCTGTGTCATTTCTATCACAGATACCTGGGCGTCATGATCTACTTCCTACGTTTGGCACGGTTTTAATCTGCTCCTCCAAATGCATGTCTATCAAAGGAGCCTTTTAAATTACATTCTCGCTCTTTAATACATGATGTACAAAGTTGTTTCTGATCTGGAGTTGATTTTGTTAGACTTTCTATATTATTATATAGTGATTGCAGTTCTGAATAAGCAGTAACATTTTTGACATGTGGAATTGCAATATATACTGTGTGTGTATATATATGCAAATATCTTGCATTCCGGGTAAGCAAAAGGTTGAAAAAAAATAAAGTTGCTACTCTTGGACCAAAAAATCCCCAAATGAAAGGAATTTAAACTATTCTAGTTTCAAGCATGTGATTTGGTGATGAGTATGCCTCAATAAAATCTTAACCCTAATGGTATGTGATAATGTGTCCCTTTGTTCAGAGATCATGTACCTACTTGAAAGCACATTCGGCATCATGACTCTTTAAAAATCCATTGGAACATGAAGCAAACATGTTACCTAATCTACAATTAGATTGTCAAGTTGCAATACCTCTGAAGAATTTTATACTGTGATGCTCACCTTATTTTAAATTATAAACAAAGACATCTATTGGAGGGGGGGGGGAGCAGAGTGGAATGTAGGTTTTTTTCTTTGATTGTACTGATAATAGTATTGCTGAGATTTTCAGTGTGTTTTCATCAAGATTCTAGCATTTGCACTCTCTTGTCTCAATGTTTTTGCATTATTATACATTAAGCAAAGACCCTTGGAGAACATGGAATATCATGACTATGCAAGCTAAAAACGGGTAAAACATTCAGGAAATAGTTTTACAACTGATTGTGAAAGTACTTTGATGATCCCACGGGATTTGGAAATGGGGGCATTATCAAACATCAGAATAAGAGAAGTATAAAAACTTTGTTGTTCTTACTTTACATATGAAAGCCCAAATTCTGCATGTATTAACATCACTTCCAATATCCAACCCATGTACCCAAGTATCATATATAACATGAAATAATGCTTTTTATAACCCTTGGTGCAATCATTTTGTGGGTTCTGCTGAGAAAATGTGGTCACTGATGATGCTCGGGTACATTGGTGATTTGTTTTTAGGTTCAGCTTCTTTACTGGGGAACACGCTAGTGACCCAAATAAAGCCACGCATCAGAATTAGTGTCTGAACCAGTGAGCTAAACATGTCTCTAATGTGTATTGCGTGTTAGCTGAAAAGAAAAATAATCTGTTCATAACATAAACATAATTAGAAGTGCAGTTTTAAAGATCACAATCCTGGTTAAGGCCTTCCATTTGTCACATAGTTTAGATGCTTCAGATAGTTTACATAGCACTTGAACTGGGAATCCCCATTTCTCTCAATAATCCAATTTGTAGCCGGAAGCAAAGGGAGAGAGAACAATACTGCACAGTAAGTCCTTTGGCCCGCCATATCTGTACTGACCATAAGGCCAATTTAAACAAATCACATCTGTCTAAGATCTGTTCAAATCTGTCTAAATGCCACCTAACTGTTGCTATCATATCATCTTCCAGGACCTCCCTGGCACCGTTCCAGTCAACGTCCACAGTCATAGGGCTGGACGGCATGGAGGCAGGCCCGTTAGGCCCACCTTTCTTCGTCACCAAAGTTGGCATATCAGGCCCATTTGGCCTGTAACCCTCTAAATTCTGCCTATCCATATCTGTCCATTTTTGATAAATTATTGGGGCTACATTTTTTTGTAGCCCCAAGCATGAGTCTAAGGCTGTGTTTGTCCTGTGTCCTGGTTAAGGACACAACCTTGGGTCTGGGAGAAAAACATGGAGTGAAAAGGGCAAGATTAGTTTGTTGCATTCCGTGCAAAAACCACAATGTAGAAAGAGCAAAGTTGTTGGCAGTGAAGGAATGCAAGCTTCTGGGGCCAGCATTAAAGAACAGAACTACAAGGATAGTAATGTAGTTTACCATCTTGGGCACGTGCAAAATGATAACGCAAGTTTGAGCTGAGTGCAAGACTTGGATGGATGTGGGGGAATTGGTTTTTGTTTTCATGGGATTAAGGAGAGACGGGCTTCACTTTAATTGACAGATTTTTAGTTATTGAGGGAATGTGGGTCGGTGCAGGAAAGTGATACTTAATTGAAAGATCAACCATGATCGTGAATGGTGGAGGCTGAGGGCCAGGTGGCCTGTTCCTACTTCCGTTTATATTCTTGTGTTGACTCAATAAGATAAGCTGAAGTTGTCAAAGTGTTAACGTTTTGTTTTGCATTTTCAGTGGATGAGTACATTGCAATAGCTAAAGAGAAGCATGGCTACAACATGGAGCAGGTAATAACATTTTTAAGATATAAAAGTTGCTCTTCGAGTCAATTTTGACTGCCCATTTTTCTCTGACTGAAAATGCTCCCTTTCCTCTGGTGTTGCCAGTTACGTTTCAACATTGCTCACTGTTCCTCTGTAAGCCTATCCTTTGTTCTTTGGCTCTTGCAAGTTACTGTAACATCTTCAAAATTCCTTTAATTTAGAAATTATACTGAGCTACTGTATTACAATCCTGTTATCCCTGCCACAGATGAACACAAAAGGAGCCATTTTTGCAATGATACATTCTCTCTAAATCTGTCTCCAACAACCCCTCATGTCCACCTCAGTTGGATTGTTGTGCTTAATTTCAGACTCGTATGGTTTCAGTCAAAGCAGCTGCAGTAATGAATTATCTTTGTATGCTTGATCATCACTTCTGAAATCTCTCATGAAACAGTTCTTGGCCTATTTATTTTATTCATGTGGATTTCCATCCAACTTGCTCTCAAACCACAATCTTTCAAACTGCTTGCCTAATTTCTGAGTGTCCAATATGAATCCAATATGAACCTGTGCAGAAACGTTCACAGTCTATTTTTGTTGAAAACATTAATAACTCGACATCTCATTTTGGAAAACATTGGAAAGACCAACCACTTTGCCTTTTAACGCGTCAAACACATGCCCTAAAAAATGTATAATTAAATCCAGATGTTTTACTCCTCGCCAAAATCTTGCTTACCTCCTTCATTTCCAGTTCTGCAACTAACTTCTTGCAAAGTATTCTACTCTTTTCACGCTGGCCTGTCATCTCAAACACTCATTCTGAAATGTTCTTCTTAAACTTTACATCACACTCTTCCCCAGATTAACTTACCGTAATGTGGTCTAATCTTATAATGGATCCTCTTGCCACATGCTCCTCTGCTTGTTCCCAGGTTTATGACTATACACATGTACGGCACCCTGGCACTTAAATGGTGTTGTAATATCTAACTTGTGAAAAAGCTTATTTGAGTTCATACTGCTAAAGACCATTGTCGTTCCTCATTATATATTTGCTTTCTTCATTTCAACCTTCATTTTTTTTCTCCCTGTATTTTATTGTAATGGAGCCCTTCCTGATCTGAAGAAATTTTTAGAAATCTAGAGATCATTTCCATTGCTGCAGAAGGATGTAGAGAAAGGATGAAATTCTGAAAAGTGACCCTTGCATATGGAAGAATTGCTTTGTTGTATGTAATTGTAATGAAGTATGAAATAATAAAACTGAAGTTTCTTCTGAAGTGCCTTGTCAGAGTATTTTGAGCAGTAATTAGCTGCTTGCAATAATACAATATGGGAACGTGATTTTGGTTCTAAGATGCATCGTAGATTTTTTATTAATATCATAAATGCCGCTATTGTCAGTATTGACAGCGCAAATTACCATAGCCATTTGTGTCCCCAGGGTGCGCGGAGATTTACAATGGCATTATTTAAAGAAAACTTTATGAACTTTATGCAGAATAAACATGTTGATTGTTCTAATTCATCTTCTATCTTTGGAACAATGAAAGCTAACTTCAGTTGCTGAATACAGCTAGTTTTTCACTTTCCTTCCTCCATTGGATGAAAAGTACACCTTGGTTGAAAATCTCAAACGCACTATTCCAAACGAACGTGACTATGTATTAGAGATATTTATTGCTCTCAAGTCATCACCCCTTTCTCAGCTGATCTCCAGCTGACAGTTTTGACAAAACTTCAATACTGCTTTGTTTAACAGAAATAGTTTAAAACTGCTTACCAGGCTGTGCAGAAACCTTTACAGTCGATTTTTGTTGTAAACATTAATACTGAACTCGTCACCTTATTTTAATGTAGTATGGAAGGAAACTCCCAGTCATCTGATTTCGTGGAAAGCAGCCATAAGCAAATATTTAAAAAAGACCCGGAACTTATAAGCAATCAGGCAACTTCCCAGTAATGGCAGAGCCATCTGTACCTCTAGCCGTGTTGTTCTGGTACAATTAAAACAGCAGCAACATGGAAAAGAGAATGTATTTGTCATATGTAATGGAACAACAAAATCCCTGCTTGCTGCAACTTTATAGGTCCATTAACTCAATACACTAAATTGCAATAATCAATAATAGAATAAATACTAATTGGTAATCAGCCCATAATGTACTGTAACCCAAACAAAGTTGCTGAGGTAGAGTTGTGGTTAGTGTTGTGCAGTGTTCAAGAGCCTGACGGTTGAAGTGAAGAAGCTGTTTATTAATCTGGAGGTTCAGGCTCCTCTACTTTCTGTGCGATGATAGAAGAGAGATGACAGCGTGGCCGGGATGATGTGGCTCTTTCCCATTGAAAACTGCCTTTGGAACTCTGAAAACTGCCTTTTAACCTGAAGATGCTCCCAAGATGTTTATCAAAGGACAATGTTGTTGCCTGTCCACACTGATTGTGGTCTGCTGATGATGAAGTTGAGGATTCAATGGCACAGGAATGACTTGATAAGTTTAGAGAGGATGATGGTGTTCAACTTCATGTTTTAAAAGGGGGAAGTCTTTTAGGACCGAGATGAGAAAATCATTTTTCACACAGAGTGGAAAATCTGTGGAATTCTCCACCACAGAATGTAGTTGAGGCCAGTTCATTGGCTATATTTAAGAGGCAGTTAGATGTGGCTCTTGTGGCTAAAGGGATCGGGGGTATGGAGAGAAGGCAGGTACAGGATACTGAGTTGGATGATCAGCCATGATCATATTGAATGGCAGTGCAGGCTCAAAGGGCTGAATGGCCTGCTCCTGCACCTATTTTCTATGTAATTGATGAACAATAGCCTGAACTGTTCATATTATCAAGTAGTCCAGTGGAGATCACACCCTCTCTTCATCTAATGAGGCAGAAGGCAAAGGTCCTATCTGGCAACTCAGAATTAGCCTCTTAAGTGACTTCATAACCATTGGTAATAGCCCCACCAGTCGGTAGTCATTGGAAGTAAGTCTTCTTGCATTTCTTGGGCATCGATATTATAGAGCAGGTGGGGGACCTCAAATCTTAGTACTGTGACGTGGAAGATATCTGCAAAAGCTCCAACCAGTTGGTCTACACAGGTTTTAAGAACTCTTAAGCAGCTAGGTACACCATCAGGACCAGACACTCTCAAAGGATCTTCTGATATTGGCCTCAGCGACTGGGATAATCGTGTCGCTGTGGGGGCTGGGAAGGTACAGTTTTTCATTTTGCCACCAAGACGTGATTGAGCTGCATCCATTCATTGTATTTTATCTAGGTTTTGTTTGAATATATATATATTTTTAAACTAACGTTTAGAGTTGAGAGGTGACTACTGTTTAAGTAAGTAAGTTTATTGGCCAAGTATTCACATTCAAGGAATTTGCCTTGGTGCTCCGCCCACAAGTAACAACATGACATACAGTGACAGTTACGAATGACTCCGAAAACACTAAACATTAAAAATAATAAAACATTAATGATAAAACACCATTGATCAGTTAAATGAACCAACAAAATACCAGACCGAAGGGAGGCTACAGATTTTTGGCTGTTGAGTAGAGCAACTACTCATGAATAAAAACTGTTTTTATGTCTAGCTGTGGCAGCTTGGACAATCCGGAGTCGCCTTCCAGAGGGAAGTGATTCAGAGTTTGTGGCCCGGATGAGAGGGGTCAGAGATGATCTTGCCCGCTCGCTTCCTGGCCCTTGCAGTGTACAGTTCATCAATGGAGGGAAGGTTGCAGCCAATAACCTTCTCTGCTGATCGGACAATTCGCTGCAGCCTCCGGGTGTCGTGCTTGGTGGCTGAGCCAAACCAGACCATGATGGAGAAGGTGAGGACAGACTCTACGATGGCCGTGTAGAATTGGACCATCATTGCCTGCGGCAGATTGTGCTTCCTCAGCTGCCACAGGAAGTACATCCTCTGTTGTGCCTTTTTGACTGTGGAGTTAAGGTCCTTGGAGATGATGGTTCCCAGGAGCTTAAAAGAGTCCACATATGTGACTGTGGCATTGTTGATGGTGAGGGGAGGAGGAGCTCTAGGAGAGTCTACAACAATTCCACTGTCTTAAGAGCATTGAGCTCTAGGTTGTTGCGACGGCACCAGGACGCCAGCTGTGACACTTCCTGTCTGTAGGCAGATTCCTCCCCATCCTGGATAAGTCCAATCAGGGTTGTGTCGTCCGCAAACTTGAGAAGCTCGACAGTGGTGTCTGTGGAGATGCAGTCGTTGGTGTAGAGAGAGGAGAGAGTACGCAGCCTTGCGGTGCTCCTATGCTGAGCGTTTGTGCGTCCCAGATGTGCTTTCCCAGCCTCACATGCTGCTTCCTGTCTGTCAGGGAGTTGGTGATCCACTGACAGAGGGGTTCAGGCACAGTCAACTCGGAAAGTCAAACCAGTATTTGACCAAAAGAATCATTAAGGAACCATGGTAAAAGTGAAGTTGGTGAGCACTGTGGGAAGAGGATTCCAGTGGCTGGTGTTGCACATTACACAAGATGGTCATAGTTGTTGGGATCATCCCATACCCAGGGTCTTGTTACGGTGGTAAAATGTCTCTAACCCAACACTCTTCACTGGGTTAATCAATAACTTTCCATGATAAGGTTAGTAGTGGGATGTCTGCTGTTAAAAAAGACCTGGAACTTATAAGCAACTTAAATTTCATTTCCATCTTCCACAGAAAATAGTGATCCATGTATAAATAAAGAAAGGACTGGACACTTGTAGGTGTAGGCTGAGAAGTGTCAGCTAACTTTCACGCCAACCAACTTCCTTGCAATGACTCCTCCCCTTCTCAGCTCTCCCTCAGCCCACTAGCTCCACATCTTCTTTTCTTCTTCCCCCCCCCCCCCCACCCCCACATCAGTCTGAAGAAGCGTTTTGACCCGAAACGTTGCCTATTTCCTTTGCTCCATAGATGCTGCTTCACTCGCTGAGTTTCTCCAGCATTTTTGTCTACCTTCCATGCAATGACCATTTGTTCTTAAGCGGCTTTGCCATTACAGAATTACTTGCCATCAATATTTTTGTGGGTCACTTAACCAGGAACATGCCTGGAGCTGCCAAATAAATAATGCAGCTGCAAAAACGGCCTTGAGGGTGTATAAACTCTTGTGAGACTTACGACCTAACATCCTTGGGCCTTTCACCATGTTCAAAGTACAATTCAGGAGTGCAACAAAATATTCTTCTCGCGAACAATGCTCAGGAACCTCGGGGCAAAGTAGACACTTTAGCTGCTCCGTTTACCAGGAGCTTCATATCCAACAACAATTGTATTCCAGTCTGCAGAAGGGTTCCGATCCGAAAGGTTACTTATTCCTTTTCTCTAGAGATGCTGCCTGAGCCGCTGAGTTACTCCAGCATTTTGTGTCTATCTTTTGTAAAAACCAGCATCTGCAGTTCCTTCCTACACAACACTTGGAATATGTGTTGCATGAATGAGTAAGCATCAGGCATTCATCGCCACCAGCGTGGAATCTAACCATCCGTGTACATTCAACCGCAGTGCTAATGGGGAATCCCAGATTTTAATCATGACATGGAAATTGTTATTGATCAGAAACTCCACTGGGCCAGTCGGCAACAAAAGTAGTGCACCATCAATTGCAAATAGGAAGCAGGGTATTCAGTCATGACTGGTGTCCTGTCTTCCCATCAGCTGCATAATGTCTTGCGTTTGACTGAGTTCATCACCAATACTTGGCCTTTGTGATTCTCAATTCTAATCCTGGACGTTGTCGCCCAAAGAGGAGGATATGCTGTAAACTCCAGACCACAACAGTTCACGAGGACAGCTCAGCACCACCTCGGGAGTTATTAATAATGCGCATAGAAACATAGAAAAACAGATGCAGTAGTAGGCCATTCGGCCCTTTGAGCCAGCACCACCATTCAATATGATCATGGCTGATCATCCACAATCAGTACCCCGTTCCTACTTTTTCCCCATATCCCTTGATTCCTTTAGCTCTAAGAGATAAATCTAAGTCTTGAAAACATCCAGTGAATTGGCCTCCACTGCCTTCTGTGGCAGAGAATTCCACAGATTCATCTGGTGGCTGATGGCGGGGGGGGGGGGGGGGGAGAAGAGAGCTTGGAACGAGGGGGATAGGCGTTGAAAGATATGGGATAAAAGATGTCCGGGATCAGGCTAGACGGGTATGCTTCAAGTGGGGGGTGGGGGGCGGGGGGGGGGGGGGGGAGACGGTGGACTTGTGGACTTGGGTCCTTGTGTGTTGGATGCCGCAGTGCGGGGGAGGGGGTACAGAATCCAGGCAGTAGTTAGTAGTCTTGGCAGGTGCCCACATCCCAGCGAAGGATATTAAATAGATGGGTGACACCCATTCAACACATTGGCAGCAGCTAGATTGAAAATCGTTCTGTTTAAAACGGTTTTGATTGATGTGGAACCAATTCTTAGCAGTTTCTGCATGGCATCCACTGCGGATCAGTCATAACTTGTTTCCTTTCAACTGTTTCAATGTACTAAAATAGATTCAGTTTAATATGTTAAGACACAGATTGTGAAATGCAGCAATATCTATGAAGAATTTTGTCACCATTGAGTTTGAGTTTGATTTATTGTCACGTGTACCGAGGTACAGTGAAAAGCTTTTGTTGCGTGCTAGCCAGTCAGCGGAAAGACAATACATGATTACCATTGAGCCGTCCATGTTGTGGATGTAAACATGCAAAGTTGCTTTTATTTCACCTGCTGTGCTCGTATCACTGCAAGTTTTTACATTGAAAGATCTCGGGAGTTTACAGATGAATCTGTTTTTTTCAGTTTGCCTCTTGGCTCCTCTATCCATGAGTGGTTCACAGACAAGGAAATAACATTACCTATGACTGGTCATCTTTTATTTAGTTGACTGATGTGAAACAGCAAGAAACTTAGGATCTTTTGAAATTAATAATAAATCCTTCCATTTTGGCGTTTAACTTCAATACGCTACCACTTTGGTCCTGTTTTGCCAGTAAATAATCAGACTTTGCCCCACACACAATATGTGGAGGTCTTGAACTATAGTAACCAGTTCATCAAATTATTCCACTTTTAGTGTTGAATGTTACTGTTTTGAGAATGGAGATTTTCTTTCACCCAGTGATTTTCTCCTTTCCACCTTCCATAGGCCTTGGGTATGCTCTTTTGGCACAAGCATAACATCGAGAAGTCCTTGGCTGACCTTCCAAATTTCACGCCATTCCCAGACGAATGGACAGTAGAAGACCGAGTGCTCTTCGAGCAAGCATTCAGTTTCCATGGCAAGACTTTCCACAGAATTCAGCAAATGGTAGGAATAAGTGATTTAAAAATTTTTAAACTTCCACTTGTGTGTAAATGTCAATTATACATTTGTACTCGCAGCATGAGGCATGTTTATTTTCTTTGACGATGTTCTTTTGAAACTTAGTGCCAGGTTGTGCTGAACTAGAATGACTTCACCTTTACTGCCTGTTTTATCCTAGCAGTAATCTTTCCCTGGCTGTGAAATTGCATGCATGGGTAGATTCCTGTGCAGGAAGGAACTGCAGATGCTGGTTTAAACCGAAGATAGACACAAAATGCTGGAGTAACTCAGTGGGACAGGCAGCATCTCTGGAGAGAAAGAATGGGTGACATTTTAGGTCGAGACCCTTCAGTCTGAAGAAGGATATCTACCTGAAATGTCACCCTTTCCTTCTCTCCAGAGATGCTGCCTGTCCCACTGTCACTCCAGTATTTTGGGGAGATTCCTGCAGGTGCTGTTCTATTGTGAAATCTAGTTGTTATTTTGAATCTGATCACAATCTGATTGTGATTTTTTTAAATCTGGTCACAATCTGGTGATTTTGAAACTGCATTGTTACTGAATTGTCAATAAAATTGCTATCAATTTTTTAAACTTATTTTACAAAGTTTTGGAATACCTCGAGTTTACTGACCTGCATATTTAATTTTTCATTGTTGAATATTACCATGTCCTGAGTTTGCTAATTTTAAACCAAAAACAAAATTGTCCTTTGGGGATAATCAATGTGGTTTCTGCTTTGCATTTTACCATTTTTGATTTGAACGTGTGGTGGAGATCACACTGGGATTAACTGAGCAGTCTTGTGGTCATAAGGTTCTCAGTAATCAGTGTCTAAGATTGCAGATGATATATTGGAGATGCATTGGATGTGTGGAACCTGCACATCAGATCTGAACATTTTCAGAAGAGGAGACAGTTATCATGTAACGAAGCATGTTTCCTTTCCGCCTTCAAATATTTGCTGTTGACATCGAGAAGAAGAGCACTGCCATTATCAAATGCAGAGAATGTATGCAGCTGAGAACAAAGAAATGAATGCATAAGACTGAACAGTCGGAGTTGTGATCCTGATTATCATGTATTAATTATCTTGGGATTTGCAAGTACAAGCAGCCTTAAAGTCTTGCTAATTTAAACTGGTCGGATTAGTAGCACCTCTGCCTCAATTTGATTTTACATCCTTTCTAAATACAGGTTCACGGCATTCTTGGTTCCAGTGGTCGCGGCCTCCGAGAGGAGTCCAACTATACTGGTCCTCCGAGGGGCTGAGAGAGCGGCCCGCAAAGCCAGCCTCTGGTCGGCCATGGGAACGGATCTGCTCGCTCCGGCTAGTCCGGAGTTCCAGAGCCCCGGCTGCAGGGAGCTAATTCTACCCGCCGGTGGGCGAAAGTCCCATTGAGGTTGAGATCGACCGCCTCACCCGGCCTAGTGGAGGGAGGACTTCCGGGGGGGGTGGGGGGGGATTTCAAGTCTGCTCTTGTAATTTTGTCCAAATTTAAGGAGGTGATAAACCACCAGTTGCGACAAATTCTGTGGTGAACCTGTATAATAACAGCCACATAGTGAGTCGCTAAATAATGGCTTTTGATAACCACATGACCTTGGATGTAAGTTTATGAAGGTACCAGATAGCCGGCCCACACCCTGTAGGTCTCCCAGTAACTGCCATTAGACTCCCTCCTGTAATAAAACCTATCAGTGGTCAAATACCTTGCTTTGGGGTGCAGGCTTCCCACTTCTAGCCTCTAATTAGGAACCTTGTAGGATATTCAGGAACCCCATTCTTAGTCAGACTTAGTCTCTTGTGCTTGCAGCCTATCCCTACATGAAGCTCTTCCCAAACCGAGGTATGGAAATTGTCTGAGCCATGGGATCCTGTGTGTTGAAAGGTTTCTTTCACAAGGCTCGGCATGGCCTCTGAATGATTATTTTTTGCTTGCTGTTGATAATTTCATTAAGCAATGATAACCTATTGCAGCAGACAATTTTTGTTTAGGTGGTACATTACATGGACAAGAATCACTAATAAAGTGATTTGTTGAGAGCACTCGTGTACTAAATCTGTGTAGGCAAGTAATTAGGAGTATATTTTCCAAACAAAAAGAAATGCTTCCCAAACTGTAGTGTACATAAAATAAAAAAGGATGTAGATAGGGTGGTCAGTCGGTCTGAAGAAGGCTCCAGACTCGTAACATTACCTATCCATGTTCTCCAGGGATAGAAACATAGAAACATAGAAAATAGGTGCAGGGGTAGGCCATTCAGCCCTTCGAGCCTGCACCGCCATTCAATGTGATCATGGCTGATCATCCAACTTAGTATCCTGTACCTGCCTTCTTTCCATACCCCCTGATCCCTCTAGCCACAAGGGCCACATCTAACTCCCTCTTAAATATAGGCAATGAACTGGCCTCAACTACCTTCTGTGGCAGAGAATTCCAGAGACTCACCACTCTCTGTGCGAAAAATGTTTTCCTCATCTCGGTCCTAAAGGAATTCCCCCTTATCCTTAGACTGTGACCTCTTGTTCTGGACTTCGCCAACATCGGGAACAATCTTCCTGCGTCTAGCCTGTCCAACCTCTTAAGAATTTTGTACGTTTCTATAAGATCCCCCCTCAGTCTTCTAAATTCTAGCGAGTGCAAGCCGAGTCTATCCAGTCTTTCCTCATATGAAAGTCCTGACATCCCAGGAATCAGTCTGGTGAACCTTCTCTGAACCCCCTCTAGGGCAAGAATGTCTTTTCTCAGATTTGGAGGCCAATACCTGTACGCAATACTCCAGGTGCGGTCTCACCAAAACCCTGTACAACTGCAGTAGAACCTCCCTGCTCCTATACTCAAATCTTTTCACTATGAATAATAATATACCATTTGCTTTCTTCACTGCCTGCTGCACCTGCATGCCTACTTTCAATGATTGGTGTACCATGACACCCAGGTCTCGTTGCATCTCCCCTTTTCCTAATTTGCCACCATTCAGATAATAGACTACCCTCCTGTTTTTGCTACCAAAGTGGATAACCTCACATTTATCCACATTATACTGCATCTGCCATGCATTTGCCCACTCATCTAGCCTATCCAAGTCACCTTGCAGCCTCCTAGCATCCTCCTCACACCTAAGACTACCCCCCAGCTTAGTGTCATCCGCAAACTTGGAGATGTTGCATTCAATTCTCTCGTCCAAATCATTAATATATATTGTAAATAGCTGGGGTCCCAGCACTGAGCCTTGCGGTACCCCACTAGTCACTGCCTGCCATTCTGAAAAGGACCCGTTTAATCCTACCCTTTGCTTCCTGTCTGCCAGCCAGTTCTCTATCCACATCAATACTGAACCCCCAATACCGTGTGCTTTAAGTTTGTATACTAATCTCTTATGTGGGACCTTGTCGAAAGCCTTCTGAAAGTTTAGATATAACACATACACTGGTTCTCCCTTATCCACTCTGCTAGTTACATCCTCGAAACATTATATAAGATTCGTCAGACATGATTTACCTTTCGTAAATCCATGCTGACTTTGTCTAATGATTTCACCACTTTCCAAATGTACTGCTATCCCATCTTTAATAACTGACTCTAGCAGTTTCCCCACTACCGATGTTAGACTAACTGGTCTGTAATTCCCCGTTTTCTCTCTCCCTTCTTTTTTAAAAAGTGGGGTTACATTAGCTATCCTTCAATCCTCAGGAACTACTCCAGAATCTAAGGAGTTTTGAAAAATTATCACTAATGCATCCTCTATTTCTGTGGCTACTTCCTTGAGTACTCTGGGATGCAGACTATCTGGTCCTGGGGATTTATCGGCGTTTAATCCATTCAACTTACCCAACACCACTTCCCGGCTAACCTGAATTTCACTCAGTTCCTCCACCTTATTTGACTCCCGGTCCCCTGCTATTTCCGGCAGATTATTTATATCTTCCTTAGTGAAGACAGAACCAAACCCTCTCTCCCCATTCATCCACTCGCAACAAGGGCAGAGTCCCCCTGGTCCTCACCTTTCACCCCACCAGCCGGCAAATACAACACATAGTCCTCCGCCAGTTTCGCCACCTCCAACGTGACCCCTCCACTCGCCACATCTTCCCATCTACCCCCTGTCTGCCTTCCGCAAAGACCGCTCCCTCCGCAACTCCCTTGTCAATTCTTCCCTTCCCTCCCGCTCTACCCCTTCACCGGGCACTTTCCCTCGCAACCGCAAGAAATGCTACACTTGTCCCTTCAACTCCCCCCTCCACTTCTTTCAGGGACCCAAGCAGTCCTTCCAGGTCCGACAGAGGTTCACCTGCACCTCCTCCAACCTCATCTACTGCATCCGCTGCTCCAGATGCCAGATGATCTATATCGGTGAGCCTAAGCGGAGGCTTGGCGATCGTTTCGCCGAACACCTCCGCTCGGTCCGAAATAACCAACCTGACCTCCCGGTGGCTCAGCACTTCAACTCCCCTTCCCATTCCGTATCCGACCTCTCGGTCCTAGGCCTCCTCCACGGCCAGAGTTGGAGGAACAGCACCTCATATTCTGCTTGGGGAGTCTGCATTCTCTGGGCTTGAACATTGAATTTTTTCAATACTGTTAACCCTTGCTGTCTTCTCCCCTTCCCACCTCTCCCTCAGCCCTCAGGGCCCTGGCATTCCCTCTCTCTCTATCTCATCCCCCACCCTAGTCGCACTAGTTTCTCATTTTCACACTACAAACAGCTTACAATGGCTTGTTTCCTTTATCATCGATACTTTTTTGCATATCTTTCATTCATTGTTCTTTATCTCTCCACATCACCGTCTATATCTCTCATTTCCCTGATCCCTGACCAGTCTGAAGAAGGGTCTCGACCCGAAACGTCGCCTATCTCCTTCGCTCCTTAGATGCTGCTGCACCCGCTGAGTTTCTCCAGCCTTTTGTATACCCTCGATTCTCCAGCATCTGCAGTTCCCTCTTTAACAAAGTAGTTATTCAATTGGTCTGCCATGACCTTGTTCCCCATGATCAATTCACCTGTTTCTGACTGCAAGGGACCTACATTTGTTTTAACTAATCTCTTTCTCTTCACATATCTATAAAAACTTTTGCAGTCAGTTTTTATGTTCCCTGCCAGTTTTCTTTCATAATCTATTTTCCCTTTCCTAATTAAGCCCTTTGTCCTCCTCTGCTGGACTCTGAATTTCTCCCAGTCCTCTGGTTGGCTGCTTTTTCTGGCTAATTTGTATGCTTCATCTTTTGTTTTTATACTACCCCTGATTTCCCTTGTTATCCATGGATGCACTACCTTCCCTGATTTATTCTTTTGCCAAACTGGGATTAACAATTGTTGTAGTTCATCCATGTGGTCTTTAACTACCTTCCATTGCACATCCACTGTCAACCCTTTAAGAATCACTTGCCAGTCTAACTTGGCCAATTCACGTCACATACCTTCAAAGTTACCTTTGTTTAAGTTCAGTACCCTTGTTTCTGACTTAATTATGTCACTCTCCATCCTAATGATGGTCACTCTTGCCCAACGGGCCACGCACAACAAGACTACTAACTAACCCTTCCTCATTACTCAATACCCAGTCTAGAATAGCCTGCTCTCTCGTTGGTTCCTCTACATGTTGGTTTAGAAATATCCCGCATACATTCCAAGAAATCCTCTTCCTCAGCACCCCTGCCAATTTGATTCACCCAATCTATATGTAGATTGAAGTCACACATTATAACTGTTTTACCCTTGTTGCACGCATTTCTAATTTCCTGTTTGATGCCATCCCCAACTCCACTACTACTGTTAGGTGGCCTGTACACAACGCCCACTAGCGTTTTCTGCCCCTTAGAGTTTCGCAGCTCTACCCATATCGATTCCACATCCTCCAAGCTAATGTCCTTCCTTTCTATTGCGTTAATCTCCTCTCTCACCAGCAACGCTACCCCACCTCCCTTTCCTTTCTTTTTATCCCTCCTGAATATTGAATATCCCTGGATGTTCAGCTCCCAGCCTTGGTCCCCCTGGAGCCACGTCTCCGTGATCCCAACTATAGCATAGTCATTAATAGCTATTTGCACATTCAACTCGTCCACCTTATTACGAATGCTCCTTGCATTCAGACACAAAACCTTCAGGCTTGTTTTTACAACACTCTTACTCCTTATACAATTATGTTGACAAGTGGCCCCTTTTGATTTTTGCCCTGGAAACCCACCACCTCTTATTCTCGGTCCGCAATAACCAACCCGACCTCCCGGTGGCTCAGCACTTCAACTCCCCCTCCCATTCCACATCCGACCTCTCGGTCCTGGGCCTCCTCCACGGCCAGAGTGAGCAACACCGCAAGCTGGAGGAACAGCACCTCATATTCCGCTTGGGGAGTCTGCATCCTTTGGGCTTGAATATTGAATTTTCTCAATTCTGTTAACCCTTGCTGTCTCCTCCCCTTCCCACCTCTCCCTCAGCCCTCGGGCCCTGGCATTCCCTCTATCTCTATCTCTCCCCCACCCTAGTCGCACTAGCTTCTCATTTTCACACCACAAACAGCTTACAATGGCTTGTTCCCTTTATCACCGATACTTTTTTGCATATCTTTCACTCATTGTTCCTTATCTCTCCACATCACCGTCTATATCTCTCGTTTCCCTGATCCCTGACCAGTCTGAAGAAGGGTCTCGACCCGAAACGTCGCCTATCTCCTTCGCTCCTTAGATGCTGCTGCACCCGCTGAGTTTCTCCAGCTTTTTGTGTAACCTCTTATTCTCTGTTTATTATTTTTTTCTTCTTTCCCCCCTACATGTTGGGTCTGAGTGTTTCCCTTCTCTGCCTCCTGCCTCAGACCCTGTCTACTGGCTTTCTCTATTTGAGTCCCTCCCCCCAACCGTTCTAGTTTAAAGTCCCCCCGGTAGCCTTTGCAAATTTCCCTGCCAGGATACTGGTCCCCCTCGGGTTCAAGTGCAACCCGCCCTTTTTATACAAATCACTCCTTCCCCAAAAGAAGTTCCGTTGATCCAGAAACTTGAATCCCTGCCCTCCGCACCAGTCCTTCAGCCAGACATTTATCCTCCACCTTGCTCCATTCCTACTCTCACTGTCGCGTGGCACAGGAAGTAATCCTGAGATTGTTATGTTTGCGGTTCTTTTCCTTAACTCTCTTCCTAACTCCCTAAATTCTCCTTTCAGGATCTCTTCTCTTTTTTTACCTATGTCATTGGTACCAATATGTACCACGACCTCAGGCTCCTCTCCCTCCCTTTTCAGGATATCTCATACACATCCCGGACCCTGGCACCAGGGAGGCAAACTACCATCCGGGTCTCCGGACTGCATCCACAGAATCGCCAATCTGACCCCCTAACTATAGAGTCCCCTATTACTAATGCCCCCCACTTCTTTTCCTTACCCTTCTGAGCAACAGGACCGGTGTCTGTACCGCAGGCCAGGTCGCTGTTGCTACCCCCAGGTAGGCTGTCCCCCCCCAACAGCACTCAAACAGGAGTACTTATTTCCAAGGTGTACACCACTGGTGTACGCTCTAGCTCCCGCCTATGCCCCTTGCCTCTCCTAACCGTGACCCACGTGTCTGCCTCCTGTGGTTTTGGAGAGACTACCGCCATGTAACTCCTCTCTATGAACTCCTCACTCTCCCTGACCAGACGGAGGTCATCGAGCTGCTGCTCCAGGTTCCTAACACACTCCTTTAGGAGCCCCATCTCGACACACCTGGCGCAGATGTGGACGTCTGGACGGCTACCCGACTCCATTACCCCCCACATCTGACATCCAGAACAGTAAGCTGCCCTGGCACTCATACTTCCCTTACCCTAGATACAACACAAAATACAATATACAATACAAAAATACAATACAAAATACAAAGTACAGGACACTACAAACTGCTGGAATCTGACTGCCAATCAGCTGCGTACTCAGTCCACCAATCAGCGGCTTCCTCAAGCCCAGTTAATTGAATAGAACGTTACGGATTTAGAATGTTACGGATTTCGGTCGCTGGTCCCTCACCAGCGGCGCCTGGGCCTCTGTAAAAACAAAGCCCCGCGCTGGGTTTCACACTCGCCGCTCGGACGTCGCTCGTCCCTCACCAGCGGCTCCTGGGCCTCTGTAAAAACAAAACCCCGCGCTGGGTTTCACACTCACCGCTCGGACGTTGCTCGTCCCTCACCAGCGGCTCCTGGGCCTCTGTAAAAACAAAGCCCCGCACTGGGTTTTACACTCACCGCTCGGACATCGCTCCTCCCTCACCAGCGGCTCCTGGGCCTCTGTAAAAACAAAGCCCCGCGCTGGGTTTCACACTCACCGCTCGGACGTTGCTCGTCCCTCACCAGTGGCTCCTGGGCCTCTGTAAAAACAAAGCCCCGCACTGGGTTTCACACTCACCGCTCGGACGTCGCTCCTCCCTCACCAGTGGCTCCTGGGCCTCTGTAAAAACAAAGCCCCACGCTGGGTTTCACACTCACCGCTCGGACATCGCTCCTCCCTCACCAGCGGCGCCTGGGCCTCTGTCCCAGGATGCTACTGAACTCACTGAGCTACTCCAGCACTTTATCTTTGTTTAAACTTAAAATAAGTTCCAAAGCGTCACGGAAAATTAAATTTTATAATCTCATTTAAACTACCTCCGCATTTCCATCTTTGCAGTATCAACAATTTGACTCCATGTACAAGGGTGGCTTAGTAAGTTTGGGGATAACTTTAAAGTGGGTGGATAGGAACAAAAAGTTGGAGTAACTCTAACTCCAATTTAGTTGGAAACTAAATATTCCAGGATTTCGTTGCTTCAGGTGTGATAGAATTGGAGGGTCCAGAGCGGGGGGTGTTGCATTGCTTGTCAGAGAAGATATTACAGCAGTGCTTTGGCAGGATAGATTAGAGGGCTCGTCTAGGGAGGCTATTTGGGTGGAACTGAGAAGTGGGAACGGTGTAGCAACACTTTTAGGGGTGTACTATAGACCGCCAAATGGGGAGCGAGAATTGGAAGAGCAAATATGTAAGGAGATAGCAGATATTAGTAGTAAGCACAAGGTAGTGATTGTGGGAGATTTCAATTTTCCAAAAATAGACTGGGAAACACATTCTGTAAATGGGCTGGATGGTTTGGAGTTTGTTAAATGTGCGCAGGATAGTTTTTTGCAGCAATACATAGAGGTATCGACCAGAGAAGGGGCAGTGCTGGACCTCCTGTTAGGAAATGAGGCAGGTCAGGTGACGGAGGTATGCGTTGGTGAGCACTTCGGGACCAGTGATCACAATACCATTAGTTTCAATATAATTATGGAGAGAGTCAGAACTGGACCTAGGGTGGAGATTTTTGATTGGAGAAAGGCTAACTTTGAGGGAATGCGTAAGGATTTTAGAGGAGTGAATTGGGACACTTTGTTTCATGGGAAGGATGTAGAAGAGAAATGGAGGACATTTAAAGGGGAAATTGTAAGAGTACAGAATCTTTATGTCCCTGTTAGGTTGAAAGGAAATAATAAAAATTGGAAAGAGCCATGGTTTTCAAGGGAAATTGGACACTTGTTTCGAAAAAAGAGAGATATCTACAATAATTATAGGAGGCATGGAGTAAATGAGGTGCTAGAGGAGTATAAAGAATGTAAAAAGAATCTTAAGAAAGAAATTAGGAAGGCTAAAAGAAGATATGAGGTTGCTTTGGCAAGAAAGGTGAAAGTAAACCCAAAGGGTTTCTACAGCTATATTAATAGCAAAAGGATAACGAGGGATAAAATTGGACCATTAGAGAACCAGAATGGACAGCTATCTGCAGAGCCAAAAGAGATGGGGGAGATATTGAACAATTTCTTTTCTTCGGTATTCACCAAGGAGAAGGATATTGAACTCTGTGAGATAAGGGGAAAAAGTAGAGTAGCTATGGAAACTATGAGATTCAAAGAGGAGGAAGTACTGACACTTTTGAAAAATATAAAAGTGGATAAGTCTCCAGGTCCTGACAGGATATTCCCTAGGACATTGAGGGAAGTTAGTGTAGAAATAGCGGGAGCTGTGACAGAAATATTTCAAATGTCATTAGAAACGGGAATAGTGCCGGAGGATTGGCGTACTGCGCATGTTGTTCCATTGTTTAAAAAGGGTTCAAAGAATAAACCTAGCAATTATAAACCTATTAGTTTGACGTCAACATGGATTTGTGCCTGGAAGGTCATGTTTGACAAACCTTCTTGAATTTTTTGAAGCGGTAACTAGGGAAATTGATGAGGGTAAAGCAGTGGATGTTGTCTATATGGATTTCAGTAAGGCCTTTGACAAGGTTCCCCATGGAAGGTTGGTTAAGAAGGTTCAATCTTTGGGAGTTAATGGCGGAGTAGCAAGATGGATTCAACAGTGGCTGAATGGGAGATGTCAGAGAGTAATGGTGGATGGCTGTTTGTCAGGTTGGAAGCCGGTGACCAGTGGGGTGCCTCAGGGATCTGTGTTGGGTCCACTGTTGTTTGTCATGTACATCAATGATCTGGATGATGGGGTGGAAAATTGGATAAGTAAGTATGCAGATGATACTAAGATAGGTGGTGTTGTGGATAGTGAAGTAGATTTTCAAAGTCTACAGAGAGATTTGGGCCATTTGGAAAAGTGGGCTGAAAGATGGCAGATGGAGTTTAATGCTGTTAAGTGTGAAGTGCTACATCTTGGCAGGACAAATCAAAATAGGACGTACATGGTAAATGGTAGGGATTTGAGGAATGCTGTTGAACAGAGGGATCTAGGAATAACTGTGCATAGTTCTCTGAAGGTGGAATCGCATGTAGATAGGGTGGTAAAGAAAGCCTTTGGTGTGCTGGCCTTTATAAATCAGAGCATTGAATATAGGAGTAGGGAAGTAATGTTAAAATTGTACAAGGCATTGGTAAGACCAATTCTGGAGTATGGTGTACAATTTTGGTCGCCTAGTTATAGGAAGGATGTCAACAAAATAGAGAGAGTACAGAGGAGATTTACTAGAATGTTGCCAGGGTTCCAGCAACTATGTTACAGAGAAAGGTTGAACAAGTTAGGTCTTTATTCTTTGGAGCGCAGAAGGTTAAGGGGGGACTTGATTGAGGTCTTTAAAATGATGAAAGGGATAGACAGAGTTGACGTGGATACGTTTTTCCCATTGAGGGTAGGGAAGATTCAAACAAGAGGGCATGACATGAGAATTAAGGGACAGAGGTTTCGGGGTAACGTGAGGGGGAACTTCTTTACTCAGAGGGTGGTGGCTGTGTGGAATGAGCTTCCAGCAGAAGTGGTGGAGGCAGGATCGATTTTAACATTTAAGAGTAAAGTGGATAGGAATATGGACGTGAAGGGAATGGAGGGGTATTGTCTGAGTGCAGGTAGATGGGACTAGGGGAAAACAAATGGTCGGCACGGACTGGAATGGCCGAGAGGGCCTGTTTCCGTGCTGTAATTGTTATATGGTTATATGGTTATAACTCAGCGGGCCAGGCAGCATCTCTGGAGAGAAGGAATGGGGGACGATTCGGGTCTCCCGAAAAGTCACCCATTCCTTCTCTCCAGAGATGCTGCCTGTCCCGCTGAGTTACTCCAGCATTTTAGAAACATAGAAAATAGGTGCAGGAGGAGGCCATTCGGCCCTTTTTGTGCCTATCTTCGGTTTAAACCAGCATCTGCAGTTCCTTCTTACACATTAAAGTGGGTGGTATTGTAGATAGTGAAGATGGTTATAAAATATTACAGCAGGATCTTGATCAGCAGGGCAAGTGGACTAAGGAATGGCTAATGAAGTTTAATGTGGATAAGTGCGAGGTGTTACTTTATGATGTCAAACAGGATCTTCACAGTGAATGGCAGGGCCCTGGGGAATGTTGTGGAGCAGAGGGATCTAGGAGTACAGGTACATAGTTCCCAGAGAATTTGGAGGCTGCATTTGGAATATTGTGTTCAGTTTTTGTCACCTGCTGTAGGATGTGTCATTAAGCTGAAAAAGATGCAAAGATGATTTACGATGTTGTTACCCGGACTCGAAGGCTCGAGCTAAAGGTAGAGGTTGAGCAGGCTAGACTTTATTCCTTGGAGCAGAGGAGGCTGACGGGTGAACCTATCGAGGTGTATGACATCATAAGGGGAATAGATTGGCTGAATGTTCAGTCTTTTACCCAGAGTAGGAGAATTGAGAACCAGAGGATAGACACTTAAAGGAACTCCAGAAGACTTAGCTTTATGAAAACTCGCTTTGTTGCATTTCTGATGCATTTCTCTGCTGTACGATCAGGTCACCTTCATGTGTACCTTTATGACCAGTGTATATGGAATTATTGATATGAATACAAGAACTGGGGCATTTGCCCCTGTAGTCTCTTCAGCCTTATTCACCTCTCTGGCAAATCAAAGCCCAGATGTCTGCATCGTTTATATATTTTGCTCATCCTTTTCAACTTCCCCTGATTGTTAGTTCATGAATTTATTAATCATAGATTTGCAGTGCACTCTTTGATTTGAAATCTTCCTTTGATAAAGGTACAACCGTGAGTTGACATATTTAACTGGATTTTGCTATTTGAACTTCATTTTGTGCATCTTGCAGCTGCCAGACAAATCCATAGCTAGCCTGGTAAAGTTTTATTATTTGTGGAAGAAAACGCGGACCAAGAGCAGCGTAATGGATCGTCATGCCCGCAAGCAGATGAAAAGGGATAAGGAAGGAAGGTAATTCAACGTTGTGCACGCCATTTCTTCTTATTCTGATTCATTTAATTTTGCTGTAAACATTTTAGACGAAGTACTACAGTAGCTCAGCACGTCAGGCAGCATCTCCGGAGAATGTTTCAGCTGCCGATTTGTGTTGGGACCCTTCTTGAGACTGATTGGTTGTGGGGGATATGGAGGGGTGCAAAGAAAGCTGGAAGAGAGGAGGAACAAAATCTAGCAGGTCATAGGGGATCACAGATGAGGGTTTTTTATAGGCAGATGGTTGGATAAAGGTCAAAGATTAAAGTAATATTTGTTTTCAACCCTCGCCTGTATCCACCTATCACACGGGGCACTTTATCCTGCCCTTCTCTTTCCAACTTTCTTTCCCCATATAACCAGTCTGAAAATGGGTCCTGACCTAAAACATTACCTATCTATGTTTTCCAGAGATGCTGCCTGACCCGCTGAGTTACTCCAGCACTCTGTCCTCTTTTGTAAATGAGCATCTGCAGCTCGTTATTTCTACATTCTAAAACTACACAGATATTGATTTTTGTTTTTCAGGTTTGGTGTAGGATGTGAATATTTGGCAGGTTGTTACTTTGCAATAACAAGACTTTTTTATTTGCAAAATTATTGCATGTAGTTTTGTCTTTTTGGGGTGGATGTGTAAGTATTTGGTAAATATTGCCTCTGAGTAATGAATTGCCAAATTGTTGAATTCTATGATGTATCTGCAAGGCTGCTTTTATAGAGAGTCATAGATAATACTTGGGTGTTAATGGCGGAGTAGCAAGATGGATTAAACAGTGGCTGAATGGGAGATGTCAGAGAGTAATGGTGGATGGCTGTTTGTCAGGTTGGAAGCTGGTGACCAGTGGGGTGCCTCAGGGATCTGTGTTGGGTCCACTGTTGTTTGTCATGTACATTAATGATCTGGATGGTGGGGTGGAAAATTGGATAAGTAAGTATGCAGATGATACTAAGATAGGTGGTGCTGTGGATAATGAAGTAGATTTTCAAAGTCTACAGAGAGATTTGGGCCATTTGGAAAAGTGGGCTGAAAGATGGCAGATGGAGTTTAATGCTGATAAGTGTGAAGTGCTACATCTTGGCAGGACAAATCAAAATAGGACGTACATGGTAAATGGTAGGGAATTGAGGAATGCTGTGGAACAGAGGGATCTAGGAATAACTGCATAGTTCCCTGAAGGTGGAATCGCATGTAGATAGGGTGGTAAAGAAAGCTTTTGGTGTGCTGGCCTTTATGAATCAGAGCATTGAATATAGGAGTAGGGAAGTAATGTTAAATTTGTACAAGGCATTGGTAAGACCAATTCTGGTGTATGGTGTACAATTTTGGTCGCCTAATTATTGGATGGATGTCAACAAAATAGAGAGAGTACAGAGGAGATTTACTAGAATGTTGCCTGGGTTCCAGCAACTAAGTTACAGAGAAAGGTTGAACAAGTTAGGTCTTTATTCTTTGGAGTGCAGAAGGTTAAGGGGGGGCTTGATTGAGGTCTTTAAAATGATGAAAGGGATAGACAGAGTTGATGTGGATAAGCTTTTCCCATTGAGGGTAGGGAAGATTCAAACAAGAGGGTATGACATGAGAATTAAGGGACAGAAGTTTATGGGTAACATGAGGGGGAACTTCTTTACTCAGAGAGTGGTGGCTGTGTGGAATGAGCTTCCAGCAGAAGTGGTGGAGGCAGGATCGATTTTAACATTTAAAAGTAAAGTGGATAGCTATATGGATGGGAAGGGAATGGAGGGGTATGGTCTGAGTGCAGGTAGATGGGACTAGAGGAAAATAAATGGTCGGCACGGACTGGAAGGGCTGAGAGGGCCTTCCGTGCTGTAATTGTTATATAGTTATATGGTTATAATACGGTGGGGAAACAGGCCCATCAGCCAAACTCGCCCACACCGGCCAACATAGTCCAACTTGCCGGCGCTTGGTCCATATCCCTCCAGGCCTGTCCTATCCATGTACCTGTCCAACTGTTTCTTAAATGATGGGATAGTCCCACCCTTATCAGCTTGTTCCATATACCCACCACCCTTTATGTGAAAAAGTTATCCCTCTGATTCTTATTAAACCGTTTCCCCTTCACCTTGAACCTATGTCCTCTGGTCCTCGATTCCCTTACACTGGGTAAAATAGACTGTGCATCTACCCGATCTATTCCTCTCATGATTTTGTATACTTCTATAAGATCACCCCTCATCCTCCTACGCTCCATGGAATAGAGACCCAGTTTACTCAACCTCTCCCTATAGCTCACACCCTCTAGTCCTGGCAACATCCTCGTAAATTATTTCTAAACTCTTTGACGCTTGGCAATGGCCAGAACTGAACACAATATTCCACATGCGGTCTCACCAACGTCCTATACAACAGCAACATGACCTCTCAACTTCTATACTCAATACTCTGACTAATGAAGGCCAAAGTCCCAAATGCCTTTTTGACCACCTTATCTACCGGCGACTCAACCTTCAAGGAACCATGCACTTGTACTCCTAGTCCCCTCTGCTCTACAACACTACCCAGAGGCCGACCCATTTACTGGGTAGGTCCTGCCCTTGTTCGACGTCCCAAAATGCAACACCTTGCACTTCTCTGTATTAAATTCTATCAACCATTCCTCCGCCCACCTGGCCAATCGATCCAGATCCTGCTGCAATCGTTCACAGCCATCTTCACTATATGCAAAACCACTAACTTTTGTATCATCAGCCACTAACTTTCTTCTGCAGCGGCGATGAGATTGAAGAGCCAAGTGTAACTACAACCAGTGTAGTTGGCAGCGAAACAGATCCGAACAAAGAGGCAAAGAAAGAGGTGAGTTGACTTTGTTTTTCTTTCTAATCAGCTCTGCAATTTGAATTTGTCGGCCTGTGCCCCCACCACATTGCGTAAACGCAAGTTTTAAGTAGAAATTAAAGTTGTGATTGTGGCTGGAAAAAAAAAATTATAATTGGAAATTAATATTCTCACAATCGAGAACCTGTCTATTGTAAATCATAACCAATTTATTCCAGATTGAGTACAATTCCATTCATTTGAATTCCAAATCCATAGTAAACTCATAACAGCCTGTCTGAACATTGCCAGTTATCATTCAGTCAAATGACGCTGACTCATTTACAACACTTTTGCATGTTTTTTGAATTTTTCATTTTTAATACTAAATGATCCCCAGCATCCCCCATGGTTAAAATCAGCCTATTTTGCTGATTAAATGTGAGGCCAGTGATCAATAGCAACAAGGCACGGTGGAGCAGCAGGAGCGACAAAGTGGCGCAGCCGTAGCATTGCTGTCTGTACGGAGCTTGTACGTTGTCCATGTCACCGTGTGTTTTCTCCGGGTGTTGCCAAAGACGTTCAGGCTTGTAGGTTAATCGGCTTCTGTAAATTGTCCCCATTGTGGAGGATAGTACTAGTGTATGGGTGGACTCGGTGGGCCAAAGGGGCCCGTTTCTGCGCTGTATCTCTAAACTCAACTAAATTCATTTGTAATTTATATTTTGTGCACTTATCCCATGGAAGCAAGATAACATTGTTGCTTAAAACATTTGCTCACAGTGCTCTCCATAATGTTTGGGACAAAGACCCATCATTTATTTACTTGCCTCTGTACTCCACAATTTGAGATTTGTAATAGAAAAAAAATCACATGTGGTTAAAGTGAACATTGTTAGATGTTAAAGGGTATTTTTATCCATTTTGCTTTCACCATGTATAAATGCAGCTGTGTTTATACATTGTCCCCCCCCCATTTCAGGGCACCATAATGTTTTGGACACATGGCTTCACAGGTGTTTGTAATTGCTCAGGTGTGTTTAGTTGCCTCCTTAATGCAGGTATAAGAGAGCTCTTAGCACCTAGTCTTTCCTCCAGTCTTTCCATCACCGTTGGAAACTTTTATTGCTGTTTATCAATATGAGGACCAAAGTTGTGCCAATGAAAGTCAAAGAAGACATTATGAGACTGAGAAACAAGAATACAAATGTTAGAGACATCAACTAAACCTTAGGCTTACCAAAATCAACTATTTGGAACATCATTAAGAAAAAAGAGAGCACTGGTGAGCTTACTAATCGCAAAGGGACTGGCAGACCAAGGAAGACCTCCACAGCTGATGACAAAATAATTCTCTCTATAATAAAGAAAAATCCCCAAACACCTGTCCGACGGATCAGAAACGCTCTTCAGGAATCTGGTGTGGATTTGTCAATGACCACTGTCAGCAGAAGACTTCATGAACAGAAATACAGAGGCTACATGGCAAGATGCAAACCTCTGGTTCGCCGCAAAAATAGGATGGCCAGGTTACAGTTTGGCAAGAATGAATGAATACATTTTATTAGCCAAGTATGTATACATACAAGGAATTTGCCTTGGTGATTTGCTCACAAGTGACAACCCGTTATAGAGTGGACAATCTATATATTCTCATCTTGTCCTCTTCCGGTTTGCACTGTTTTTAAATTTGCGTGATAGCGCTATGATTTTTCGCCATCTCCTGTGCTGCAAGTTTTATTCCGATCGATGAAATATTACAAAAGTTATTCGTCTGTCATTTGCCAGGAGGGCGCCGCCCCTTCCGGCACCAGCTGTCAATCACCTGCAGCGAGAATAAAGCTGAAGGAGCGGAGTGAGCGGGGGCTGTGTTCTGCGGGCGGCGGCGGGCGACCACCACGACGAGCCGGAAACCGCTGAGTGAGTCCGGAGCCGGGTCCGGGGCAAAGCACAGGTGGGGACGAGTCAGAGTATAGAAGGGAGATCGACCGACTGCCAAATGGTGCCAGAACAACAACCTGGCTCTCAACATCAGTAAGACCAAGGAACTGATTGGGGACTTTGGTAGGGGAAGGATGAGGACCCACAATCCTGTTCACATCAATGGGACAATGGTGGAGAGGGTCAATAACTTCAAATTCCTGGACGTGCATACTTCCGAAGATCATTTCTGGACCCAGCAGACTGATGCAATGATAAAGACTCTACTTCCTGAGAAGATTACAGAGATTCGGTATGTCGAAAAGGATTCTCCTAAACCTCTACAGGTGCACGGTAGAGAGTATTCTGACTAGTTGCATTGTGGCCTGGTTCGGCAACTTGAACGTCCAGGAGCGAAAAAGACTACAAAAAGTTGTGACCACTGCCCAGTCCATCACCGGCTTTGACCTCCCCACATGCTTTGACCTCTATCATAGTCACTGCCTCAAAGGCAGCCAAAATCATCTAGGACCCACACCATCCTGGCCACATACTCATCTCACCATTGCCATCAGGAAGAAGGTACAGGAGCCTGAAAACTGTAACATCTAGGTTCAGGAACAGCTTCTTCCCTACAGCCATCAGGCTATTAAACACAACAACGAATAAGCTCTGAGCTCTGAACTGCAAAAGACAATATTATTGCACTATATTTGTTATTTATTGAACTTTTTCTTTTTTTCTCTTCCCCCATTATGTACTCTGTTTACATATTCACATATTCTGTTGTGCTGCAGCAAGTAAGAATTTCATTGTCCCATCCGGGACATATGACAATAAAACACTCTTGACACTTGAGCTATTGCTCGTGGGAAAACAAGCTGTTTTTATGTCTGGCTGTGGCGGCTTTGACAGTCCTCAGTCGCCTTCCAGAGGGAAATACTTCAACAAGTTTGTGGCCAGGGTGAGAGGGGTCAGAGATGATCTTACCCGCACGCTTCCTGGCTCTTGCAGTGTACAGTTCGTCGATGGGGCGAAGGTTGCAGCCAACAACCTTCTCGGCGATCGAATGATGCACTGCAGCCTCCGGATGTTGTGCTTGGTGGCTGAGCCAAACCTGACCGTGATGAAGTGGGTGGCGCGACTCTCGTCGCAGCGGCCTCTGCAGTCCGTCTGTCATTTTTGATTTTTTGTCTCATTTGAGTGTAATTATAGTGGGTTGTTATAGCTGGGTATGTGCGAGGGGGGGGGGGGGGCGGGGTGGGGGAAACTTTTAAAATCTTTTCCCTGTACAGAGGACCCGACCATTTCTCTGTCGGGTCTCCGTTGTCGTTGGGGCCTAGCACCGTGGAGCGGCCTCCAACCGGACCTGGGGCTCCAGTCGCGGAGCCTGCGGACTACTTGCCATCGTGGAGCTGGCCGAGTTCGGAACGGGTGGAGCTGTGGTGGCGCGCTGCTGCTGCCCATCCCCGGAGATTCGGAGGCTCCAGCTGCAGGCCGGTGGACGGGAGCTCGCGGGTCCCTGGTGGGAGACCGCTTTTCGGAGCTCCCACGGCGGCAACTTCTCCCGCCCGAGTTGTGGGGTTGAAAATGACCTGGAGCAGGGCCTTACATCGACTGGCCGTGGGACTTGCTCGCGCCCACCGGGGATCTAACATCAAGACACGGAGCGCGGCGTTGCATCGCCCGGCGCGGCCTGAATGGCCGCGGGACTTATTTACCATCACCCGCCGGGGGCTTTGACTCTGACATCGGGAGGAGAATGGGGAGTGCAGGGGAGAGATAAGACTTTGCCTTCCATCACAGTGAGGAGGAGATTCACTGTGGATGTTTGTGTAAACTGTGTTATGTCTTGGTTCTTTTCTTGTTTGTATGTCTGCAGAAACTAAATTTTGTTTGAACCTCAATGAGGTTCAAATGACAATAAACGGTATTGTATGTATTGTATTGTAGAAGGTGAGGACAGGACTATCATTGCCTGTGGCAGTTTGTGTTTTCTCAGCTGCCACAGAAAGTACATCCTCTGTTGGGCCTTTTTGACTGGAGTCGATGGTGGGTCCCCATTTAAGGTCGCTAGAGACAACTGTGGTTGTACTTAAAAGAGCAACTTAAAAGGTCTTGTGGACAGATGAGATGAAGATTAACCTATCAGAGTGATGGCAAGAGCAAAGTATGGAGGAGAGAAGGATCTGCCCAAGATCCAAAGCATACTACCTCATCTGTGAAACACGGCGGTGATATGGCCTGGGCATGTATGGCTGCTGAAGGTACTGGCTCACTTATCATCATTGGTGGTAGTAGCATAATGAATTCTGAAGTGTATAGACACATCCTATCTGCTCAAGTTCAAACAAATGTCTCAAAACTCATTGGCCGGCGATTCATTCCACAGTGATCCCAAACATAATGCTAATGCAAAAAGGGGGTTTTCAAAGCTTTAAAAATGGTAATTTCTTGAGTGGCCAAGACAAGCACCTGATCTGAACCCAATTGAGCATCCCTTTTATATGCTAAAGAGAAAACTGAAGGGGACTAGCCCCCAAAACAAGCATATGCTTATGGCTCAATGCAGGCCTGGCAGAGCATCACCAGAGAAGACACCCAGCAACTGGTGATGTCCATGAATCGCAGACTTCAAGCAGTTATTGCATGCAAAGGATATGCAACAAAAAACTAAACATGACTACTTTCATTTACATGACATTGCTGTGTCCCAAACATTATGGTGCCCTGAAATGGGGGACTAAGAATAAACACTGCTGTAATTTCTACAAGGTGAAACCAAAATGTATAAAAATGGCCTTTATTAAAATCTGACAATGTGCACTTTAACCACATGTGATTTTTTTTTTCTATTACAAATCTCAAATTGTGGAGTACAGAGGCAAATAAATAAATGATGGTTCTTTGTCCCAAACATTATGGTGGGCAGTCTACATAGTGGAGAAAGAACTACCAGCAGTCACTGACCTTGTGGTATATTCTCAACCGTTGACAAAGCTAAATGTGGGTAACCAAGGCACAGTCTGAATTTAGCTACTCCAGATTAATTAAAGGGACTCCGATCTTAGTTTTTGTCATCTTTCTGTTATTTATGTACAGATCACGAGTCATCATATGGGGTGGAAATAAAAGGCTAATATTTAAAAATTGAATTACAAATTTGTCTAATTACTATGCATCAGAAATGGCTAATTGGTAATGAGAATTCTTAAATTCCTACGGTCTTTTAATCGGTGGTGTTTTTTTCTAACAGCAGGGTTGTCAAACTGTAAAAAGTGTCCCACCAAAGAAAGAGACACGAACAGTCCAAGGAAAGCAAAGAATAAGTCAGAAGCCTCCAAACGGGATGTTTCTTCTTCAAGAGGATCTTGATGCTTTGTGTACAGGTTCTGGCGCTGCTAACTCTGTCCTCAGGCAGCTTGACATGGAGCTGGTCTCACTTAAACGTCAAGTAAGCTCTGTATCTTCCTTTCAATTGCATCCAACAGACGTTTAAATAACTTGGAAAGCTTTTTTTCTAATAATAGTTTTCCACTGTACTTCATATAATAATGGTTTGGGGGGAAAATAGTGAGGAAAATAGAAAAATGTGACTTCTCCTGGCTTAATCTGAGCCTTCCTACCTAATACCCACAGTACAGGTGACTGGGTGAGAAGAGGGAGTTGGAAAACAGTCCGGTTGGCATCTGCTCCTGCTTCACGAAATGCAAGTTTAAAAATATTGTTTATTCCACCGACTTGTGTGAATACATTTTATTCCGTATCACAAATTTTTTGGTAATGATTTGTGAATTCTATAAGGACAATTTGTTACTGGAGTAGCCATATCACAGGGAACGCCCGTACTATTAAAGTAGAAACACCATGTGAAACTTTATTATTTATATGCTTGCGCTTTCTATTTGGGAATAAAACTGGAAATGTGCAGAAAATGCCTGGAAATATGTTTTTTTTTTAAAATCTGGATCATTTTTTGGAACTTGGCATCAAATCAGTTATTAATAATACTTTTGACTTGTACATTAATTCCTGACGAGGTTCTAGAACAAGACTCTGGGCATCCTTTTCTCCAAGTATTTTGTAATTTGTCTTTGTTCTTGTGGTTGGAACGCTGCAGAATTGAATTCTGTAAAGTGGCCTCATGCATGCCTCTTGCCCACGTTAACCTGATTGGATGTGATGGTCTCTGTTGGATCTCCCTATCCTTGGGTCCAGACCACTACATAGCCTGTGGCACAGTTGTTCTAACACCTTGCCCCTGAAATTCTCCCAACAGTGTTGATTCAAGCTAAAGTTCTTATTTCTGTCAAAGCTGTCATTGATTTTTAGTTTCTAAATTTCACTTGGTATTCCAACAAAACGACTTTTTTTAACTTATAATTGAAGTAAACAACCATTGCTTGAAATATGGAAGCAAGTAAAGCTAGTGAAAATATATAAAAACACAATTTTGATGCTTTAAGCTAAAATAATATTAAAAATCATTAGGAGAAAATGAGAAACTAAAATTGAAAATGTGAGAAGCACTCGGTAGGTCAGGTGGTATATACAGAGAGAGAAAAGGCCATATCAGGTCACTAGCCCAATTTAGATGTGAAAGGTAAAAACTGGGATGTAAAAGGGCTAAAAAGCTAGTTAACAATTACATGAGTGAATGCAAATAATTGCCAGTGTTAATGATTGTAATTGACTGGAAATATTGACTAATTGTCTCCACAGATGCTGCCTGATCTTCTGAGTGCTTTCAGCATTTTCTATAATGTAGAACAACTCTTGCGTATTTATCCCGACTGAAAATGCTACTGCTCTCAAATGGACTGACATAAAGCAAATTAAATTTAATGTATTAAAGAGCAAAGGTCTTTCATAACAAGGTTTTCAAGTCCCTCGAAGGGCGAAGGAGATTTGCAAATACTCTCAAATTCTAGAAAAAAGACTTGTATTTAGCAACATTATTCTCTTGTGCCTTTTCAACATGCCTTGCCCCCTATATCAGATCTACTACTTGGGCCATGTCCTCAACTACTTGGGCCATGTGGTCTACATCAGCCGCATGCCGGCTGCAAGTGCCCTCCCGTTGCAAAAGCTGGCATAGAACCATTAACCTACTTTGAAACACAATGATGTGCAGAGTTACCATGGCATTTCCTTTGTTCAAGTAGTGCAAAGTAGAGTACTGACATAAATAATATATGCCTAAATCAGTGGATAATCTTGCTTAAACCACAGCTCTGCACTTTGCCTTTTGAATATTTCATTTCTGATTTTTTTTCTGCATTGGCTTAGCTGTTGTTACAAAGGCTTAGTTGCTTTTTAGATGCCCCACTGTTTTACTTTTTTGAATGTAAATTAAACATTTTGCAGGAGAATAATGGATAAGGTGTTCACCAGTTACAGCAAAGCACCATATTTTAAATTCCATTCAGAATGCACGTGATATCAAGGTATATATTGTGTTTACATATTGACTCTGGTCTGAGCTTACACTTTGCTGGGTCCACATGAGACATACAGCCTATAACCATTATTTGCGAAGTTGTGATGTCCAGAAATAGCAAGGCCATTAAGTTGCTCAGTTATTATTTAAGTTGGAAAATGTTCATAGGTAAATGAAGTAAAAACATTCAACATAAAACGAAATAGAGACATTTGAACATGGGAGTAAAATTGAATAAAAAGTACTGCAAGCTATGAAGAAATAAAACAATTATTTTTCAAATCATGGATTTTTCTAATATTCTGAAAAATAGACGGTCTGCACATACAACATGCAATTTGGTGATTTTCTATGTGCCAATTTAAAACAGGTATAGATCAATTAAAGTGCTTTGAGTTAAAGAAGGAACTGCAGATGCTGGAGAATCGAGGGTTACACAAAAAGCTGGGGAAACTCAGCGGGTGCAGCAGCATCTAAGGAGCGAAGGAGATAGGCGACGTTTCGGGTCGAGACCCTTCTTCAGACTGGTCAGGGATCAGGGAAACGAGAGATATAGACAGTGATGTGGAGAGATAAAGAACAATGAATGAAAGCTATGCAAAAAAGTATCGATGATAAAGGGAACAAGCCATTGTAAGCTGTTTGTGGTGTGAAAATGAGAAGCTAGTGCGACTAGGGTGGGGGAGGGAGATAGAGAGAGAGGGAATGCCAGGGCCCGAGGGCTGAGGGAGAGGTGGGGAGGGGGAGGAGACAGCAAGGGTTAACAGAATTGAGAAATTTCAATATTGAAGCCCAAAGGATGCAGACTCCCCAAGTGGAATATGAGGTGCTATTCCTCCAACCTGCGGTGTTGCTCACTCTGGCCGTGGAGGAGGCCCAGGACCGAGAGGTCGGATACGGAATGGGAGGGGGAGTTGAAGTGCTGAGCCACCGGGAGGTCGGGTTGGTTTTTGCGGACCGAGCGGAGGTGTTCGGCGAAACGATCGCCAAGCCTCCGCTTGGTCTCACCGATATAGATCATCTGGCATCTGGAGCAGCGGATGCAGTAGATGAGGTTGGAGGAGGTGCAGGTGAACCTCTGTCGTACCTGGAAGGACTGCTTGGGTCCCTGAAAGGAGTGGAGGGGGGAGGTGAAGGGACAAGTGTTGCATTTCTTGCGGTTGCAAGGGAAAGTGCCCGGGGAAGGGGTAGAGCGGGAGGGGAGGGAAGAATTGACAAGGGAGTTGCGGAGGGAGCGGTCTTTGTGGAAGGCAGACAGGGGGGAGATGGGAAGATGTGGCGGGTGGAGGGGTCACGTTGGAGGTGGCGAAACTGGCGGAGGACTATGTGTTGTATTTGCCGGCTGGTGGGGTGAAAGGTGAGGACCAGGGGGACTCTGCCCTGTTTGCGACTGGGGGAATGGGGAGAGAGGGCGGTGTTGCGGGGTATGGAGGAGACCCTGGTGCGAGCCTCATCAATAGTGGGGGAGGGGAATCACCGTTCTCTGAAGAATGAGGCCATTTGTGATGACCTGGTGTGGAACACCTCATCCTGGGAAGCAGATGCGGCGTAGACGGACAAATTGGGAATAGGGGATGGAGTCCTTACAGGAAGCAGGGTGGGAGGAAGAGTAGTCCAGGTAGCTGTGGGAGTCAGTTGGTTTGTAGTGGATGTCGGTCAGGAGTGTATCACCTGCAATAGAGATGGTGAAGTCAAGGAATGGTAGGGAAGTGTCGGAAATGGTCCAAGTGTATTTGAGTGCCGGATGGAAGCTGGTGGTGAAATGAATGAAGTCAGTCAGTTGTGTGTGGGTGCAGGAGGTGACACCAAAGCAGTCGTCGATGTAACGGAGGTAGAGGTCGGGGATGGGGCCCTGGTACGCCGAGAACAAGGATTGTTCGACGTACCCAACAAAGAGGCAAGCGTAGCTGGGGCCCATGCGTGTGCCCATAGCTACGCCTTGTGTTTGGAGGAAATGGGAGGAATCAAAAGAGAAGTTATTGAGGGTAAGGACCAACTCCGCTAGGCGGAGGAGGGTGTCAGTGGACGGGTATGGGTTGCTCCTCTGGTCGAGGAAGAACCGGAGGGCTTTGAGACCGTCCTGGTGGGGGATGGAGGTGTAGAGTGACTGGATGTCCATGGTAAAGATGAGAGGATGGGGATGAGTGCTTTGAGGTTTTGTTTTGTATTGAGAATGTGAATAAAATATTGAAGTTGATGTTGAAAAGCTGTGTGATTGATTCTGAGGACTGCAACAGCACAGCCTGTGGAGGTGTCAAGGTATCATGAAAGTACTGCCTTCACTTTCATGTATCATTGTTTTTTTACTGATTAATTACAGATTCAAATTAGTTTATTATCTTATACACCAGGGTTCAATTAAATGTTTTCACATGAAGCTGGCAAATGAAGATGATAAATACAACTACGTACACAATAGAGTGCGGTTGCTGGAATTTAAAACATTCGCAACTGAAGTAAAAACGGGAAACATTTGAGGCACTCGGCAGCTCAAATGTTTCAGATCAATGACTCTTGATCAGAACGGGAAATGAGGGAACAAGTTGGTTTCACGTTGCAGCGAGGAGGGGCGACTAGGGCAAAGGCGATAACTGATAGTGTAGATGATCAAAAGATTTTTCTCAGGATGGAAATATCAAATACTGGAGGGCATAGCTTTAAGATTAGAGGGGCTAAGTTTAAAGGAGATATATGGGGCGTTTTTGTTTTCCACCCATGGTGGTGAGCGCCTGGAACGTGCTGTCAGAGGTGGTAGTGGAGGAAGATGCAATACTGGCATTTTAAGAGACCTTTAGGTAGGTGGATGGATATGGAGGGAGATTGATTATGTGCAGGCGGATGGATGAGAGTTGGTCTTGGCATCATGTTTGTCTCAGACATTATGGTCCGAAGGGCCTGTGCTGTACTGTTGTACGTTAAGACTGGTGATGTACTGTCTGGTTAATAAACTAATGGGGAAGTTGAGAGAGAAAACAAAAGCATATGTAAAAGTTGAGGAATGCAGACTACAACTATTTCAGAGAACTGGAACAAAGAGGAGCATGCTGGAAATACCCAGCGTATCGGGAAGATTTGTGAAGACTCAAAAGCTGACTTGCTATTACAGACACACAACCATTTGCTCACTTCCACCCCCTTTTCCTCTTTACATGCTCATCTCTGACTCTTCCTATGCCTTTCTTGATTTGTCTTCATCTCGAGATAGATTAGTGAACAAACATATAATTAAATGTCCACAGACTGAAACTGTGGGCCACATGGTGGTGCAGCAGTAGAGCCGCCAGAGACCCGGGTTCGATCCTGACCTCGGGTGCTGTCTGTGCGGAGTTTGCACGTTCTCCCGGTGACCGCCTGAAGTTCCTCTGGGCGCTCCGGTTTCCTCCCATATTCCAAAGATCTGCGGGTTTGTATGTTAATTGACGTGTAAATTGTCCCTAGTGTGTAGGATAGTGCTAGAGTAGGGAGACTGCTGGTTGGCACAGTCTCTGAGCTGGAGGGCCTGTTTCTATGCTTTTTCTCTTAACTAAACTAACCAATCTCAACTCTTCCACCAAGCCTTCTATAAGCATTCCATTCTTCAGTCGCAGTAAACAACTACTCTGATAATTTGTTCTACCTCTGAGATGTCCTCCTCTGTCCTTGAATCTTCCCCCACCCATTGAATGCATTGCATCTATTTCCTACACCTACCGTCCCAACCACTCCGTAAGTCAGAGCAAGGATTTAATTGGCCTGGTCCTCACTGTCCACCCTCGCCAGCCTTTATTTAAAAAAGTTCATTGATAATTTGCATCATCATTAATGAGATTCTACCACCTGACGTATTCCTTTCCATTCAACAAACTGACAGGACCATTCCCTTTGCAACTTCCTGATCTGCTCGCCCATCTCCACCAACAGCTCGTGTTAAAGAAGGAACTGCAGATGCTGGAGAATCGAGGGTACACAAAAGGCTGGAGAAACTCAGCGGGTGCAGCAGCATCTAAGGAGCGAAGGAGATAGGCGACGTTTCGGGTCGTGACCCTTCCTCAGACTGGTCAGGGATCAGGGAAACGAGAGATATAGACGGTGATGTGGAGAGATAAAGAACAATGAATGAAAGATATGCAAAAAAGTATCGATGATAAAGGGAACAAGCCATTGTAAGCTGTTTGTGGTGTGAAAATGAGAAGCTGGTGCGACTAGGGTGGGGGAGGGAGATAGAGAGAGAGAGGGAATGCCAGGGCCCGAGGGCTGAGGGAGAGGTGGGAAGGGGAGGAGACAGTAAGGGTTAACAGAATTGAGAAAATTCAATGTTCAAGCCCAAAGGATGCAGACTCCCCAAGCGGAATATGAGATGCTGTTCCTCCAACTTGCGGTGTAGCTCACTCTGGCCGTGGAGGAGGCCCAGGACCGAGAGGTCGGATACGGAATGGGAGGGGGAGTTGAAGTGCTGAGCCACCGGGAGGTCGGGTTGGTTAATGTGGACCGAGCGGAGGTGTAACAGCTCTCCTTTTTTCCCCATGCAATCTTGAGATATGATATCTCCCATTTCTCCTTAAGGTAGACAAAAAGCTGGAGTAACTCAGCGGGCCAGACCGCATCTCTGGAGAAGAGGAATTGTTGAATTAGAAACATACAAAATAGGTGCAGGAGTAGGCCATTCGGCCCTTCGAGCCTGCACCGCCATTCAATATGATCATGGCTGTTTTGGATCGAGACCCTTCTTCAGACAGAGTCGTGGAAAAGGAAAACGAGATATAGACGGTGATGTAGAGATATAGAACAAATTCATCAAAGATATGCAAAAAAGTAACGATGATAAAGGAAACTTAGCTGTGACCTAGGTGAAAACGAGTTATGGACAATTAGACTCAAGACGACTTTGAAGCTGGTACGATCTGGGGAGGGATGGAGAGATAGGGAATGCAAGTAACTTTAGAATGCAAGCAACTTCAAGTAGCTTTAGTTGCTTGAAGTTGAAAGTTACTTGAATCAATATTCATTCCACTTGTAAGCTGCACAAATGAAATATGCGTTTGGCCTGATTCTGACAATGGAGGAGGCCTAGGTCAGTTTAAACCAGCATCTGCAGTTCCTTCCTGCACATTTCTCCCTCTTCCTACGCGTCCCATTTCTCCCAAATGCAGATTGGCTGTCCACTTTGCAAAGTTCTCCCTCATAGTTAGAACTGACCTCGTTACCTGTCGCTTAGACACGAGCCCACCTTTTGGCATTGTTCCGATGAGACCCAACTCATTAAGAAATAGCACATCTTCCATCGGGACCTGCTGCAGGGTATTCAACTATTTCAGGTAACTTTCATTCAGTTTGTATTTGAACTGGCCAGTGCTGCTTTACGGTTATCTACTTGTAATACTAACTCGGCTCTTCTGTCTCCACAGATACAGCCTGATGTGCAGCACATTCCAACAATCTCCTTTTGTTCTCAGTTCTCTGCATCAGCTCTGACCTGCATTTCACAGCTTTCACATATCCCTCATTTAACTCTTAGTAATGGAGTCCACATGTTGAAACAAAGAAATGCAGATGGTGGTTTATACCAAAGACGGGCACTGTGTTGGAATAATTCAGCGGGTCAGGCAGCAGCATCTGGGGAGAAAAGACCTTTTTCTCCACAGATGCTGCCTGACCCACCGAGTTACTCCGTTACTAAACAATTTGTGGCTAACTTTGGAAACACTGTCAGCGGACCGTTACCTCTCCTATCCAAAACATTCCCTTGGTTCCATCCAACCTCCCCCAACCCCTCTATAGCTTGAAACTAACGATTCATTACTTTTCCAATTCTTCAACTTTTTAAAAGTTTTAGAGGGAAGTTTTAAAAACAAACAATGCTGTAGATATGCAGCATCTGTGGAGAGAGATAGACATGTTGGGGCCCATAATGTTTCATGTACATATACTGTTTTTATAATTGTTTTATAAATGTATCTTGAAGAAAAATGAACATAAATCTTTAATGATGTACAACATGTGATCCCTGTAATGTGATCATGGATTGCAAAGAGATCAATGTAATTCATTTTGTCTGTACTGTTACGTCATGAGAGTTGATGGCCAGCTGTAGATTCTTGGACCACTTGAGCCTTTTCCACCGTTCAGTAAAATCATGGCTGATCATTTAACTCTGACCCATATTCAAATGTACTCTATCTACATCATTTTTCATTCCATTAATCTCCAAGCGTGTATGGATCTGTTTGAACATTTAGGTTTTTATTATTGACACATGCACCAAGATACAGTGAAAAGCTTTGCTTTGCTTTGCATGCATGCTATCCAAACAGATCAGAGATACCATACTTATACAAACTTAAGTACAATAGACAAGATATAAATCAATAGACAATATAATACAAAAGGGAAGATGAATATAGTTCTCTGACTGAGCCTCCGCCATTGACGAAAGTCCCGATTGTCCCAATTCTAAATGGCAGAGTGAGTATTTTTAAGGAGCAGGACAGAAGAGAAGCTGATAGAGGCAGCAGAGTGTTCAAAGGTTACGGGGAGAATGCAGGTGATTTGGGGCTGAGAGGGAAAGGTAGATTAGCCATGATTGAATAGCAGGGCAGGCTTGAGCAGCATGGCCTAATTCACCTGCATCTAATTCACAATGTATTCACTGTGTATGGGAGGGGTGGGAAGATTAGGAGTGATGATGGAAGGAGAGTCTGGTGGAGGGTAGGGGTTGATGAGACCTCCAGTTTGCCCACCACCTCAGTGCTCCAGCCAGTCCCTATGGTCTGCATCAAACTTGCACCCCTCCTTCCAGCCACTTCTACTCCAATCCATTGAGGAATATTAAACCATCTTCTCACCAGTTACTGACAATCCACACACTCAGCATCAATACATTTGCGTTGGATAGGGTCATCTCTGGCTGGGAAGGCCACCAAATTCACATGGACTGCTTCCATTCAGAGCTTGCATCTGAAAAATTGTAATGTGAATAAGATGGTAATAAACACCGAGGGTCCTTGGAAATGCAAGTCTTTGACATCTGTAAATTGTTTAGTCCCTTGTACTACTAATAGCAGCAAAAAACTATATGACTGATTAAAATATATGACTGGATAGGTATATGGACGTGAAGGGAATGGAGGGGTATGGAGGGAATGGAGCAGGTAGATGGGACTAGGGGAAAACAAATGGTCGGCACGGACTGGAAGGGCCGAGAGGGCCTGTTTCCGTGCTGTAATTGTTATATGGTTATATGGTTATAAAATATTACCAATTCATGAGTGGCTTTCTTGGCTAATTAATATCTTTTTATTTGTAAATTCTAGATCCAAAACGTGAAACAGATAAATGGTGCTCTGAAACAAAAATTACATGGTGGGATAGAGGAATTCAGGCCTCTGGAGGTAAGGAACTGTTTACCTCATTCAATTCTGTGTGCGAGATTTAGAATGCCGCTCTGGGTATGTGCTTAGAGCCGTGCAGCGTGGAAACAGGCCCTTCGGCCCAACTTGCCCATTCCGACCAACATGCCCATCTACACTAGTCCCACCTGCCTGCGTTTGGCCCATATCCGCCTAAACCAGCCCTATGCACCTGTCTAAATGTTTCTTAAATATCATGATAGTACCTCCCGCAACTACCTCCCCAGGCGGCTCATTCCATATTCCCTACCACCCTTTGTGTAATGAAATATACAGTTGCCCCTCAGGTTCCTATTAAACCTTTCCCCCCCTCACCTTAAACCTATGTCCTCTAGTTCTTGATTCCCCTACTCTGGGGGTAAAAGACAGTGCATTTACCCTATCCCTCTCATGATTTTCTATGAGATCTCCCCCTCAGTATCCTGTATTCAAATCCTGCCCAAACTACCCTCTAGCTCAGGCTCTTAATTCTTGACAACATCCTGGTTAAATCTTCCCTGCACCCTTTCCAGCTTCGGATAAATAAAATTACTGCTTTGTTTTTATGCATTTTATGCAAATTATTAGCATTTGCTGCAATGATAATACTTTTTAAATGCCAGCGTTGCTGTGCCACATGCAAGCTTTTCTTAAATTTGTATAAAACTCCGACTTCTTCCAAGATCTCTGTTCATGTGCACGCATTATGTCATTTGAAGGGAAAAAAAGGTTTACCTGGTGCAAAATCATGAGAGGAATAGATCGGGTAGACGAGTGTCTTGCCCATAGTAGGGGAATCAAGAACCAGAGGACATGGGTTTAAGATGAGGGAGGAAAGATTTAATAGGAACCTGAGGGGCAACTTCATCACGCAAAGAGTGGTAGGTATATGGGGCGCTGTCGGAGGAGGTAGTTGAGGCAGGTACTACCGCATTGTTTAAGAAACATTTAGACAGGTACATGGGTAAGACGGGTTTGGGGGGATATGGGCCAAATGCAGTGGGACTAGTGTAGATGATCAGTGTGGGGAAGTTGGGCAGAAGGGCCTGCTTCCACGCTGTAAGTCTATGACTTGGTGTCATTTTATTTATAGTAGAAGTCCAAGAGAAAACAAGTGAAGGAAAAAATCTACTGGAGTGAGACTTCATTGTCCGCAAATCCTTTTTACCAAACCCATTATGTTCAGCTCGAGCTGCCTGGCAAACTCATTTAATTGGACTATTGTAGTCATTACCAAGTACATAATCTAATTCAGAACAAAACTTGAAATAAAAAATACCAACAACTAGAATTGTGAAATGTAAGCTCAACATGGCAGGCAGTATCTATTGAAGGAAAACTTAGTCAAAGGCCAAATGGTTAGAAGTCTGGGTATGTACCTTAATGTGTGGTCATGAATTTGATATTGTGGACTTTGTGGCCTCAGTTAACCCAGGTCAGTTTTGAGATATAGTTTAAAAACACTGCTGTGGGGTGTGAGGTGGCTGCTGCAATCTTGTATAATGGATCTCCCAGCTCTGAATCAGAAAGTTCTGAGTTCCAACTCTACTCCACTTCATCCCAACTACAGGTTGCTATCGTGGTGCAAGACTAAATGTATCATGTATTTTCACATGAACTGTATTTCAGATGAGATTTTAAGGTGGGATTTTTTTCAATCAACAGCCTTGTTTAGAGCTGCATAAATGATCCCACTCGCGTTCTTGTAGTATACTGGTTAGCACGCAACAACAGCTTTTTGCTGTACTTCGATAAACATGACAATAAATTAAACTAACACTATAGCAACTGAAGGTAGACACAAAAAGCTGGAGTAACTCGGCGGGACAGGCAGCATCTCTGGAGAGATGTGTGCCATTTCAGGTCGAGACTCTTCTTCAGACCCGAATCGTCATCCATTCCTTCTCTCCAGAGATGCTGCCTGCCCTACTGAGTGACTCCAGCATTTTGTGTCTAACTTTGATTTAAACCAGCATTTGCAGTTCTTTCCTACACTATAGCAACTGACATTCATACCCCATTTATGATAATTAAATCACATTAACTGGATACTAATCACATTGGCTGAGGGTAGCATTTTGTTGTACTATATTTGCAAGCAAGACAATGGGTGAGGGCACTTTAGAAGTAATTACATGTAAAGAAATTTGGAATATTAAATGCAAGTTTGTTCTTTAGACAAATCTGAAAATTAATGCTCGTTGGACAACTGAAGAGCAACTGCTAGCTGTTCAGGGTAAGTAAATGTTCTGCTTTTATTCTGATTTGGAATAAAAACGCAGGAATGTTTGTAAGAATGTATAAATCTTTGAGTAATGGGAGTTCTCCCACCACTCCCACAGCAATCAGAAAATATGGCCGAGATTTTCAAGCCATTTCGGATGTAATTGGCAATAAGACAGTTGTTCAAGTGAAAAACTTCTTTGTGAATTATCGCCGTCGTTTCAACCTTGAAGAGGTTCTCCAGGAATGGGAAGCAGAACATGGTAGTGGAGAAGCAAACGGAAACATAGGTGACAAATCCCACAGCTCTCCTGACGTGGCTACTAAGCTTTCTGAGGAGGATGAGGAGGTAAAACTTTGTGCTTTGTTTCAGGGCAGCATGGTGGTGCACCAATAGGGTTGCTTCTTTCAGAGCCAGAGACCCGGGTTTGATCCTGACTTATAGGTGCTGTCTGAATGGAGTTTGTACGTTCTCCCCGTGACCTGTGTGGGTTTTCTCCGAGATCTTCCGTTTCCTCCCACACTCCAAAGACGTGTAGATTTGTAGGTTAATTGGCTTTGGTAAAAATAGTAAATTGTCCCTAGTGCGTAGGATAGTGCTAGTGTACGGGGATCGCTGGTTGGCAGTGTTTCCGCACTGTGTTGCTAAACTAAACTTCATACACAGGAGCTTGCTAAATTCTGACTAGTGATATATTTGGAGATCCTGGATAACGCGTTTGACAAGGATGTGTTAGGTGCCGCTACAAATGAACGTTAAGTATGTGGCAGTTAACATTTAGATGGGAATGCAGAGAATACTGATTCAAGACTCCTTTTCTATGATAGCAAATAGGCAAATAATATTTGCATATTTAGCTAAATTGTTTCCCTAGTTCTTATTGTAGGTGTGCATTTGGTTTGGGACATGTAGAGATACAGCGCGGAAACAGGCCCTTCGCCCCCCGAGTCCACACCGACCAGCGATCCCCGCACCCTATTACTATCCTACACTAGGGACACTTTTAACATTTACCAAGCCAATTAACCTACAAACCTGTACATCTTTGGAGTGTGGGAGGAAACCAAAGTTCCCGGGGAAAACCCAAGCAGGTCACGGTGAGAACGTACAAACTCCGTACAGACAGCACCCGTAGTCAGGATCGAACCCGGGTCTCTGGCGCTGTGAGGCAGCAACTCTACTGATGCGCAACTGAGCTGCCCATCTAGTTTAAGCCAGGTTTGCCATATGAGAGATTAAGTAAATAAGGCCCGTATTCTCCTGATTATTTTTATTCTTAAATGGCTCATCAGGGTTAGATGCAAGACAGATACTTCCCTGGTTTTAGACACCACTCTCTGGGAATACAGTAGGCCACTCAATACTGAGATGCAAAATTTCTTCTCCCCGGGGTTGTGCATCTGTGGCGTTCAATATCCTGGCAGGCTCTCGAAGCTCAGTAATCGGATCTCTTCCAAATAGAGACAGATTTATATGTGTTAGGAGATTCAAGGGAGTTATAGAGTCATACAGCATGGAAACAGGCCATGTGGCCCACAACGTCTGCGCCGACCAGCGATCACCCCATACTCATGTTCTACCCTACACACGAGGGACAATTTACGATTTTGTGCTGAAGCCTTTTAACCTACAAACCTGCACGTCTTTGGAGTGCGGGAGGAAACCGGAGCACCCGACGAAAACTCGCCCGGTCACAGGGTGAACGTGAAAACTCCACACAGACATCACCCGTAGTCAGGATCAAACCCAGGTGTCTGTGCCTTAAGGCAGCAACTTTACCACTGTGCCACCCTGACATTGTTAGTTGTGCAAGGCCTGCTCTGGGAAGGAGGGCAGATCACCCTGATGTGGGAGGATGTTGTCAAGCTGGCACCGGTGCAGATAAAGTCTATCAAGATGTTACCAGGGCTGGAGGGCCTGAGCTATCAGGAGAGGGTAGGCAGGCTGGGGCTTTATTCCTTGGAGCACAGGAGGATGAAAGTTGATCTCATAGAGCTATATAAGGTCATGAGAGGAATAGTTTGGGTCAGGGACGGAAATCATTATCATAACATGATGGGAGGGAGACACAATTCCTTGGTGGCCGCACACAGACAGGCAGGCGTGAACAGGCAGACACAAACAGAGACAGACACACACAGACAGACAGACATGCACAGACAGACAGACATGCACAGACAGACAGACAAACACAGACACACACAGACAGACACGCACAGACAGACAGACGCAGGCGCACGCGCGCACACAGACGCACACACAGACACACCCACACAGACACAGACGCACACCCACACACAGACACACCCCCACAGACACACTGCGCTTTGGAAGCTTCAGCCGTGGGTCCAGTGGACGGTAACATCGGGGGCTGACCTGTTTAAGAAATAACTGCAGATGCTGGAAAAATCGAAGGTAGATAAAAATGCTGGAGAAACTCAGTGGATGAGGCAGCATCTATGGAGCGAAGGAATAGGTGATGTTTTGGCTCCAGACCCTTCCTCAGACCAGATCTGAGGAAGGGTCTTGACCTGAAACGTCATCTATTCCTTCGCTCCATCGATGCTGCCTCACCCGCGGAGTTTCTCCAGCATTTTTGTCTATCTTCGAGAGCTGACCTGGTTGGTGACCGACTACGAACTCCAGCAACAGCAGCTTCATCCGCCCCCGAATCGTGGGGCTTGAATCGGCCCGTTCGCGGGGTCTTTCATCGCCCGGTGCGGCTTAAAGTCAGTTGGCAGGGACTTCAACATCGGGAGCCTCGATGCAGCAGTTTGATTTTAAGCTGCGCCGGGCGATGAAAGGCCATGCGTATGGGCCGATTCAGCCGTTAGAGAGCGTCTGATACCCGCTAGAATCTTTCAAAAACTACAATGTGATAAATAACACTTAAACAAATTAAACTGAAGCAAATATAGGCAAACAGAAGGACCAAGCTTCGAGGCGAGCGAGAGAGAGAAAAACATACTAAATAATTTGAGTGACCTGAATGAGGGACTTGCCTGCAAGCCAGCCAGCAAACCCGTTCAACCGGATTCCTTAATGACCTGACCCATTTAAATCCAATACCTATTTAAATCTTTCCCATCCACCAATACATCCAATTGGTTCAAATGGTAACTGTACCCGTATTAAACAGCTTTAAGAAATTCTCTGATTACCTTCAGTAATACTTGAAGGTCAAAACACAATTGGTACACATTGTGTTAATATGATGTTAATGGAGACATTTAACAAGTGCTTAACAATGACACCCCCACTGTCTCGTGGAAAGCGGAGACTTTAATATTTTTTTCACCTAATTTCAAAATCCGGATTACAAAACATGGGTGGGGATTGTCCCCCACCTCTCAAAACATGGATGGGACGTGCCTCCCCCCCCCCACCAGGGATTTCCGCCAATGGTTCGGGTAAATGCAGTGTCTAAGGCGAGGGGGTAAGAACCTGAGGGGCAATTTGTTTACACAAAGGATGGTAGGTATATGGAACGGGCTGCCAAAGAAGGTAGTTGAGGCAGGTACTATCACAATGTTTCAAAAGCACTTGGACAAATACATTGATTGGATGGGTTTAGAGGGGTATGGGTAATGCAGGTGGGTGGGACTAGTGTAGATAGGGCATGTTGGTCAGCATGGGCAAGTTGGGCCAAAGGGCCTATTTCCACACTATGACTATAAATGTTCACTTGAATAGGGTGTCTGCGTGCATCTGACATTGTTGGTACTCCCCCCTATCAGGAAATCAGAATACGGAGTCAATGTAATGTTTTCCCGATCCGACACCCCAACACATTATATTTAAGAATGCCTTGCAGTAAAGTAGCAGACTCTTGTTATAGATCTCAACACAGCTTTGACATCTTCAATCAGGTTGAAGTAGGGAAGATAGACACAGCTGGAGTAAGTGGGTCAGGTAGCATCTCTGGAGAACCAGAGTGCCATGTCGGATCAGTATCCTTTTCCAGACTGATTGAAGGTTGGGGGGGGCGTTACTGGAAGTAAGAAAAAAGGCTCCCGACTCGGAACGTGACCTATCCATGTTCTCCAGATATGCTGCCTGGCCTGAGACAACAGCACCTTGTCTTTTTTGACATCTTCAAGTATTTAGCATTTTTCTAAAACCTGAGACTCAACGACAGATGGCACTAAAATTAAAAGGCGCGCAATAGAAACGTTTTTTGTGTGCTTGTAATCACTTTAAAAAATATTTTTTCAGGTTCCTTCTGAGCTTGACGTAAGATATCGCACTGCATCGTGAGAGTGGCCTACAGCTGATGATCTGAACATGCTTTCTTGCCGGCTGTTTGGTCCAGGTCATCCAAAGATGCCAAACCTCAACCAACCACCTCCACCAACTCCCCAGGACCAGCTTCCAGCTTCACACCAAAAAAGCTGCAATATTCACAGACGGACACTTACTTCTGCCTTACCCTGCCTCTGCCATCAGGACAACCTACTTTTCATCAGAGTCATGGAAACAAAAACCTTTGATGCAACAACATGCTTCTAAACAAAACAGGGAATTCACAATAATGTTCGTGGATGACTATTGTTTTATCACCTAACCAGTTCATGATTTAATGTCCCCGAGGCATTAATAATTTGTATATTTTTGGAATGGTGACTGCCATCAAATACATCTTTGATACTTCCCTCGCAAATATTTTATGATTTAATGTGAATGCCATGATTGTATATTGTATTAACTGGCGTACAGGAAACGGATGTCTGAACTGTCTCTAAATTATTGGGTACTTTAACTGTAGTTTGGACTGTCTCATAGACTTTAAACATACCTCCCAGTCTGAGGAAACTTGAAAGGCCTTTTACTAGCATTTTCATGCAAAAATTTAAAAATGATCAGTTTTTATTTAAGTTTCATCTTATATGCTGTACAGTATTTTGGTAGTTCTTCCACATCACGAATGAAGAGCATTTTTACTTGAATATTGCAGTTACTGGACTGAAACTGGTCATATTCAGGTATAGAAGATTAGCACAGCTAAGCTGTACAGTGTTCACTGCAGAATGAGATGTTCTAACCATACAGAGTTCCTTCTTATTCAACATGGTGACGGGTGAAGCACAACGCGCTGTGGATTCATTGGGTTCATTACAGTCATTTGAGTCTATGCATGTTTCTGTGTAAGAATGGGTGTTTACAATTTCTACATTAATATTTGCCTGAAATGCAAACCATTATTAGTCCTTTCTGGGAATAATGTCCCAACATTTAGAATTTTCTAAATTAAATTTGTTAAAATTGCTTATGGGTTGCTGCTGATATGTAGTGATGTTTGCCAGAATTTCAAAAATATATATAAGGATTTAGTTTGCAATAAATTGAGCATGTTTTTATATAGCCTCTTGATGTGCTCAATAGGAAGTTCTTTTTTAAGAGAAAAGTCAATGTGTTTATATTGCAGATTTATATTTTATTGCCTGTTACTGCTAATTTTAACAGAAATAATTGTTAGTGAGAATTTATTATTTGCGAGGTTTTAAGCATTATGTATCATGGTTCGACATTCATTGAGAAATGGTGATATTACAGTACTGCTTTGAATATTGTGCAAGGTTCCTGCTAACCTTGCATTTTTAACAAACCATTATGATATTGCGTCCAGGATAGTGGGAGGGATGAAAACCACCATCGATCAAAGAAGGAACAAATGGGAAAATTGTAAATGCCACTTGTATAAAATTATACTTCTAACTTCTCAATATGCACACAAGAATTTTGGTAACGCAAAATAACTTTTGAAGGTAACTTTCAGAAAGGAAAAGAAACTTCTTAAATCCCTTTTATTTTTCTACGGTTTAACCTGCCAGAATCCTGTATTTGTAATGTTTTTTCTGCTTCTGAAGGCTGGAACAGTAATGGGACTGTCATGCAAATATTCAATATCTCGTATTAAACATTTATAGCTTGGAAGAGAACTGAAGTATTTGGTCTCAAATAAAATCTATTAGAATTATTGCATTGTATTATGTTTGAAATGCCACCTTGAAATAAACTAAATAATTGTATAAAATGCTCAGATACCTACATAGTTGATTATTTACAAGTTTCGCTCAGCAAAATAAATTCTTCATTGCATTTCATTAAACCGAATAAACTTTCCTGAATGTAACAAACTTACACATTAACATGAATGAAATTATTCAAGTATTTTGGACAGAAAATGTGTGATAAAGTGGGCATACTTTGGGAGCAGGATACCTTGTGTGCTGCGAGAAGTGTGAGGAACAAAAAAGACATCTTACAAGGCTCAGTGCTGTGTTTTTACAACGTGTCATTTGTTTCCTCTACATTTAAAACTCAAGTGGTTGTTTTAAACACATTTATGTTTTTATTTTTCTAAATTATCTGTCTGACTTGATAGCCCACTAAAGTAACTTTACGTTAAAAGTTACCAGGTACTTAATTTTGTTCCACTCAGGAGATGCCAGGGCAGTCAATAACTTGGAGGCTTTTTAGAAGCGTTTTATGTTGGGGTTCAAGAGGTTTGGGGTTTATCAGGTGAAGACATAGATGCCAATAATGGGGTGATTAATTTGGGGAATGAGCAAGCAGCCTGAAGTAGGACATCTGAGACTTCTAAATCTGGATGAGATTACAATGAGAGGAATGGGGATGCAGGGATCTGAGAAGAAGAATTTAGAGCAGGATGGGTGGTAGATGCATTTCAGTCAGTGTGAGGACATAGGCAGAAGAATGTCAGATACCAGAAGAGAGAGTTGGGAAGATACACAAAGTGCTGGAGTAACTCAGCGGGACAGGCAGCATCTCTGGAGAGAAGGAATGGGTGACGTTTCGGGTTGAGACCCATGTTCAGAGAGAGTTGGGAAGGGTGGTGAGGAATGCAATTGAATAGACAAGAGTAGAGATAATACATGTGGATCAGAGTTTCAGTGGTGGCATGCAGAGAAAGCAAATGAGATGGTTGATGTATCGGTGGGAGGAGGTCGTGGGGAGGAATCTGCAGGGGAGCCACCGTGAACAATGGGCGGAACAGGCAGTTGCTGCCAACAATGAAGGTGGGATCTGGCAGGACCTGTAAACATGTTCAAGGCCTGGATCTGAGAGCAGATCAGTCTGTTCAATGAACTTTATGAAACTTTGTCCGTGCCAGAAATGTGACTTGTATACTGCCTAGGTGAGGTCTGCTGTATGATTTTACCATGTTGTATGCAAAAGCACTGTACCTAGGTGCATGTCACAATAAAGTGGCATTGGATTGAGATGCTCACGATGGTTTGAAAGGGATGGAAAGCTTGGGGATAAATATAAATAGATGGAATAGAAACATAGAAAATAGGTGCAAGAGGAGGCCATTCGGCCCTTCGAGCCAGCACCGCCATTCATTGTGATCATGGCTGATCGTCCCCAATCAATAATCCGTGCCGGCTTTCTCCCCATATCCCTTGATTCCACTATCCCCTGGAACTCTATCTAACTCTTAAATCCATCCAGTGATTTGGCCTCAACTGCCCTCTGTGGCAGGGAATTTCACAAATTCTGGGTGAAAATGTTTTTTCTCACCTGAGTCTTAAATGGCCTCCCCTTTATTCTAAGACTGTGGCCCCTAGTTCTGGACTCGCCCAACATTGGGAACATTTTTCCTGCATCTAGCTTGTCCAGTCCTTTTATAATTTTATATGTTTCTATAAGATCCCCATTCTATAAGATCTATTCCATCAAAGCTAGAAGCTGCCTAGGAATGGTGTTTATAACCAAAACAAAAGCTTTTTATTTCCCTGATATTTGGAGGACATCCATGTGTTAGACAGCCACTTGACCAATTCAACAAAGATGAGATTCGGGGAACTGTTCATGAAGTCGATAGACACAAAATGCTGGACTAACTCAGCCGGACAGGCAGCATCTCTGGAGAGCAGGAATGGGTGATGTTTTGGCTCGAGACCCTCCTGAAGTTGGATTTGGGAGGTGTAAACCTGCAGACGGGAGCTTGTGGTGCTGTGGGAAAACGTTCAGGGCAGAAATAAAAAGTAAGGCAGGCAAAGATGGGTGCTTCCAGAAACCAGAGATAACAGTCCAAATGCTGAGGAGAGGAAAGTAGGTGAATCACTGACAACAAGGAAATATAAATGGTACAGGGCAAGTGCATTCTTCCCAGCGGTGGTGGACAGACACTGAAGGGGGTTGGTGTGATCTAATATTTAGAAGGTTCAGATGAACTACTAGGAAATACAAAACTATCATAAAGATGTCAGTAGAAATGACCTGTTGCAGGTATAAGTAGATGCTGATCAAAGTGTTAGCAGGAACTTGACATACATGGGGAAATGAATTAAGCCAACCCATAACGAAAGATATTTGGGACAAAAGTCTACAATATATACATCAATGCTCGTTAAATGCCAGACATGCTTTAATACAATTTAAAGTATTACACAGATTACATTACTCAAAAGTTAAACTGAATAGAATCTTTCCACATGTCTCTCCTATCTGCGATAAATATCAGCATCTAGAGGCTAACTTAACACATACTTTTCCAAATTGTATAAAAATTAAAAAATTCTGGATTGAGATTTTTAGAATAACTTCTGAAGTTATTAATACTAAACTGGATCCGGACTCAAAACTAATGATACTTGGAATATCAGAACAACGTTTAACACTTACAACAAGCCAAAGAATTTTCCTAGATTACAGTATAATAATTGGGAAGAAATTAATATTAAAATTTTGGAAAGGCCCTATAACCCCCACAATAAAAATGTGGATTATGGAAATGTCGGAGACCCTACACCTGGAAAGAATCAGATTTGCCTTAATGGACAAACAAGAACTTTTTGTTAGAATATGGTCTTCTTTCATCGATTATTTAAAAGGGTAGATTGGTTCGGCAGGGGGACCTAACTGAAACGGACTCAGGATCAGATGAAAAGTTATACTCTCTATTCCTTGATCTTATCTCCAATGATGGTAAATGATTCTATTCCTTATGATTTTTTTTTCTCTCTATTTTTTTATTACTCTTAATCTATAAAAAAAAAACTATTCGAGGCAGAATGATTCAATTGGTAATATAAATAATGTATGATTGATGTACACGAAATACTTATACCATAATATGTGTTTGCCAATTTATTGTTTACCTCCAATAAAAATATATTTAAAAAAAATAAAGAAATAAAATAAAATCTTAAAGGAACTTGACAAGTCAGTTATGCCCAAGTAAAGAATGTATTTTTTTTGAGAAAGTCACAAATTTGGTGATTGGAAATTAATTGTCAATTTGCACATCTTATAGGTGTTTTGAACAAGATAATTAATATGCAGAAGTAACGGACTGCAGATGCTGGTTCACACAAAAAAGACACAGAGTGCTAGAATAAGTGATATAAAAGTTAGTGGTTTTGCAGATAGTGAAGATGGTTATGAACGATTGCAGCAGGATCTGGATCAATTGGCCATGTAGGCGGAAGAATTGTTGATGGAATTTAACACAGTGACGTGTGAGGTGTTGCAATCCGGGATGTCAAACAAGGGCAAGACCTACCCAGTAAATGGTCAGCCTCTGGGGAGTGTTGTAGAGCAGAGGGATCGAGGAGTGCAGGTGCATGGTTCCTTGAAGGTCAAGTCACAGGTAGATAAGGTGGTCAAAAAGGCTTTTGGCACTTTGGCCTTCATCTGTCAGAGTATTGAGTATGGAGGTTAGGAGGTCATGTTGCAGTTGTATAAGACGTTGGTGAGACCACATTTAGAATATTGTGTTCAGTTCTGGACACCATGTTATCGGAAAGGTTATAGGAAATATATTGTCAAGCTTGAAAGGGTTCAGAAAAGATTTACAAGGATGTTGCCAGAACTAGAGGTTGTGAGCTGTAGGGAGAGGTTGAGTAGGCTGAGACTATTCCATGGAGCGCAGGAGGATGAGGGAGGAGATCTTATAGAGGTGTATAAAATCATGAGAGGAATAGATCAGGATAGGACTAGTGCACCACTAATTGCTGGTTGGTGTGGATTCAGTAGTCTGAAGGGCCCTTTTCAATGAAATTTAATTAAAAGACAGAATTTTGGCACAGAGATAGAGTTATGGGATCAAATGGAGTTTCATTTCCTGAAGGGAAAGCAGGAATGTTTTTAAGGTGCTGAATGGAAGATTGTGAAAGCAGTCATTCAAAATACCAGAAAAATAACAAGTGTTATGGTTTTTGCTGTAGCTATAAATAAAACAAGCATCTACACGAGATTATTGCGGGTCTTAGTACTTTATAATACTTTATAACTCATCGAATATTCAATTTGACAAATTTTAAAACTGATTCCCCCCTCATCAGCTTGGAACAGGACAGAAATGAATTGATAACATTTGATATAAGTAAATATATGAATGAATGTTTATTGGCCATGTATGTACACATACAAGGAATTTGCCTTGGTGCTCCACTCGCAGGTAACAACACGACATACAGTAAACAATTAAGAATAAAACAAAACATTAAAACATTAAGAATAAAACATTATAGTTTAGACATGTGAATGAAATAAAATACCAGAGCACAAGCAGGCTACAGTCTTTTGGTTGTTGAGTAGAGCTACTGCTCGTGGTTGCAAATCGCCAAGTGGGACAGGCCCTTAAGACAGGTACATGGATAGGACAGGTTTGGAGGGATATGGGCCAGACGCGGGTAGGTGGGACTAGTGTAGCTGGGACATGTAGGCTGGTGCGGGCAAGTTGGGTCGAAGGGCCTGTTTGTTTCCACGGTGTAACACTCTGACTTGCAACAACCAAGCAATGTTATTCTCTTCCTCATTTGCAGTAAAGACTATTGATGCCAGTAGACATCAGCTTCAAACTAAGATAGCTGGTTGTAGGTTGAAGGTGATGCAATTGAATAGAAGTCTGTTAGCAAAACATGTTAGCAAAATATTTGTGCAGCAAATTTGGTATCACATTCCATTAAATCCACCGATTATTAATAATTGTTAGATTTACCGTTCCTTGTGTCTCGAAGTGTATGACAAAGTGAGTCTATGGTATGGCTTTGGTTATTATGCCGTACTATGTTAAGCCAAATGTCGATGTGTTTTTTTGTAATTTGTACTGAAACAATAAAATTCATACTTGCAGTAACACAATAGGTATTTTATAATAAATCATACAGAAAATTTTTATTATAATAAATCATACAAGATATTGTAGTTTATTAGAATTCATACAAAATATTTTTGATCAATTAAGGGCAAGAAATCTTGTGATGTCAAATGCTATGTAGTTATTTTAAAAAAGCTTCCTTTTCAATCTTTCCCTAGCTCGGATAGTGTGTAAACAGGCCCTTCAGCCCAACTTGCCCATGCTGACCAACATGTCCCTGAAACACTAGCCCCAGATGACTGTGTTTGGCCCATATCCTTCTAAACCTGTTCTATCCATGTACCTGTCTAATTGTTTCTCAAATGTTGCGATAGTACCTGCATTTATCTTTGGGGTAGTACCTGCATTAAACATGACAGTACCTGCATTAAACATGACGAGCCAGGATGTTTAGGCACTAAAAAACACTGAAAAGGCATGCAAAAATTACAAAAAGGCACGAGAAAGGCATTTATTGACAAAAAAGTTATAAAAAGGCATAAAAATAATACAAAGGTATACTACATGGGTGGGAAGATTGCAACCTTCACGTGGTCCACCCTGTGTTGACGAATGCAATCAACTCGATGTGCACAAACAGAAGATCAAATAGAACATGTTGTCCAACAACTTTAGGCTGTGCACGCCACACGAAAGAAGAAGTATACTACATTAAATGACCAAAGTTGCCTGATTGCACATAATTACCGGCATTTTTTTCAAATTATCTAGTGTTAAACTATGCCATCTGTCAGACAGAATATGCTTCAGTTGTGAAAAACTTCTTTCAACTTCAGCTGAGGTCTCTGGTGCATACCCGAAACAAGCTACAGACTCTATATTCATGTCAATATCTTGTGCATTACAACTACCTTTGAGAACTTTAGCGATGTTTTGTATTTCTTCAAGATCTTTGTTAGCTAAAATCGGTCTCTCACATTTTCCTTGTATGTCTTTACCTACATCGCCAGGAACTTTACGAATATCGTCAGTTACTTTGTTGAAAACCTGCAAGTTATTCACGAATGTTTCGCCATGTTTCTCAAGGGAAGTGATAGCTTGTGGGAAGTTTGCAAAATTGGAAGCAATAAACACAAGATCGCGGTGGAGGGACTTTTTCTGCATGATCTCACTGACGATCCTGACCACAGCAGATTCTTCTTCTTCAAAACAGTTGACGATTTATTTTATCTTGTCAAAATTTGCAGCATAGTAGAGTACAGGAGAGAGCCATGTACCCCACCTAGTCAAAATGGGCTGAGGATGTAGCGGAATCTCGGGTGCCATTTCCTTGAACAACTGCACACGTGACGGTACTTTGAGGAAGATTTTCTTGACATTGGAAACTAGGCGATCGACATTCGTAAACAAGCTACGTCTGTGCTTCGCAATTCTATGAAGTACTGAAGCTAAGCATTTCAAATGCAACATTTTGGGGAATAAATCCCAAACAGCAGTACATCCTTGTGTTTTATACCTTCTGGCCAAAGTACAGCAAGTGAAGATGTAACTAACTGAGCAATAGTTGAGCTGTTTGACTCCTCCAATGCTTCCCATGCCATCAGATACTCCTTTGATCCAGTGTACCGATGACAACATTGGCAACATATCTTCCCACAGCACCGGTTGTCTCCTCTATTGAGTTTCATATTTTGTTGCATGCAAATTCATCTCTAATTTTCAGCACAATAATGTTGAAGTTGCTGCCAACATTTTTTCCGTAATGATGACTCGCTCGGTATATGTTCCTCTGTGTATTTCACTAAAAAACCTCTGAGAGATTTGTTTTCCAATTTTCACAGTGGAATTTCAGCATCAATGAATGCCTTACACAGATCATTCAAACTCAGGAGCCAGCAGTAAATGTAGTGAGGAGACAAGCTTGGGTAATTTGCTTGGGTAGTCTACACCCCAGTGGTATCAACATTGATTTCTCTCATTTTAGATAGCCCTTGCTCCCTTCCCAGCTCTCCTTCTAGTCCTACAGTCTCTGCCTCTTCCTTTCTTTTTCCTGCCCCTCCCCCCCACATCAGTCTGAAGAAGGGTCTCAACCCAAAACGTTGCCTATTCCTTCTCTCTATAAATGCTGCCTCACCCATATAACCATATAACAATTACAGCACGGAGACAGGCCCTCTTGGCCCTTCCAGTCCGTGCCGACCATTTGTTTTCCCCTAGTCCCATCTACCTGCACTCAGACCATACCCCTCCATTCCCTTCACGTCCATATACCTATCCACTTTACTTCTAAATGTTAAAATCGATCCTGCCTCCACCACCTCTGCCGGAAGCTCATTCCACACAGCCACCACCCTCTGAGTAAAGAAGTTCCCCTCACGTTACCCCTAAACTTCTGTCCCTTAATTCTCATGTCATGCCCTCTTGTTTGAATCTTCCCTACCCTCAATGGGAAAAGCTTATCCATGTCAACTCTGTCTATCCCTTTCATCATTTTAAAGACCTCAATCAAGTCCCCCCTTAACCTTCTGCGCTCCAAAGAATAAAGAACTTGTTCAACCTTTCTCTGTAACATAGTTGCTGGAACCCTGGCAACATTCTAGTAAATCTCCTCTGTACTCTCTCTATTTTGTTGACATCCTTCCTATAACTAGGCGACCAAAATTGTACACCATACTCCAGAATTGGTCTTACCCAATGCCTTGTACAATTTTAACATTACTTCCCTACTCCTATATTCAATGCTCTGATTTATAAAGGCCAGACCAAAGGCTTTCTTTACCACCCTATCTACATGCGATGCACAGTTATTTAGATCCCTCTGTTCCACAGCATTCCTCAATTCCCTACCACCCGCTGAGTTTCTCCAGCATTTTTTGTCTACCGTTGATTTTCCAGCATCTGCCGTTCTTTCTTAAATAGATCTTGGAGAAGACTGAACCAGCGGGGCAGCAGCATGAACGAATGAATGACCGATGGTGGTGCTCTGGTTTTGCCCCGGTGGTGGAAGGTTTCTTGTAAGTTATACTATGTTAACACGTTATTAATAACATTAATATTAATGTGTTAACATAGAAAACGTCATTGTAATCACGGTGCAACTAGAGAAAATAGCACGATCTTTTAGCAAAACAGCAAAAAAAAAGGCTGATTTAGGCACTCGATCGTGAAAAAGGCTTTATCCTGGTGAAATCATCAAAATAGGCATGAAAAGGCACAAGGCATTTACGGCAAAATCCTGGCTCTAAACATGACAGTACCTGCATTAAACATAGAAACATAGAAAATAGGAGGAGGCCATTTGGCCCTTTGAGCCAGCACCACCATTCATTGTGATCATGGCTGATCATCCCCAATCAATAACCCGTGCCTGCCTTCTCCCCATATCCCTTGACTCCACTAGCCCCTACAGCTCTATCTAACTCTCTCTGAAATCCATCCAATGATTTGGCCTCCACTGCCCTCTGTGGCAGGGAATTCCACAAATTCACAACTCTCTGGGTGAAAAAGTTTTTCTCACCTCAGTCTTAAATGACCTCCCCTTTATTCTAAGATTGTGGCCCAATTCTGGACTCGCCCAACATTGGGAACATTTTTCCTGCATCTAGCTTGTCCAGTCCTTTTATAATTGTATATGTTTCTATAAGATCCCCCCTCTTCCTTCTAAACTCCAGTAAATACAAGCCTAGCCTTTTCAATCTTTCCTCATATGACAGTCCCGCCATCCCAGGGATCAATCTTTGAACCTACACTGCACTGCCTCAATCACAAGGATGTCCTTCCTCAAATTAGGAGACCAAAACTGGACACAATACTCCAGATGTGGTCTTACTAGAGCCCTGTGCAACTGCTGAAGAACCTCTCTACTCCAGTACTGAAATCCTCTTGTTATGAAGGCCAACATTCCATTAGCTTTCTTCACTGCCTGCTGTACCTGCACGCCAATTTTCAGTAACTGGTGTACAAGGACACCCAGGTCTCGCTGTACCTCCCTCTTACCTAACCTAACCCCATTGAGATAATAATCTGCCCCCTTGTTTTTGCCGCCAAAGTGGATAGCCTCCCATTTATCTATATTATACTGCATCTGCCACGCATCTGCCCACTCACTCAACCTGTCCAGGTCACCCTGAAACCTCCTAACATCCTCTTCACAGTTCACACTGCCACCCAGCTTTGTGTCATCCGCAAACTTGCTAGTGTTGCTCCTAAATCCCTCTTCCAAATCATTAATATATTTGGGACAACAGTTGCGGCCCCAACACCGAGCCTTGCGGCACTCCACTCGCCACTGCCTGCCATTCCGAAAAGGACCCGTTCACTCCTACTCTATGCTTCCTGTCTGCAAACCAATTTTCTATCCATGTCAACACCCTACCCCCAATACCATGTGCTCTAATTTTAGTCACCAGTCTCCCATGTGGGACCTTATCAAAGGCTTTCTGAAAGTCTAGACTACATCCACTGGCACCCCTTCATCCGTTTTACTTGTCACATCCTCAGAAAATTCCAGAAGATTAGTCAAGCATGATTTCCCTTTCATAAATTCATGTTGACTTGGACTAATGCTGTTACTGCTATCCAAATGCCCCATTATTACCTCTTTAATAATTGACTCCAGCATCTTTCCCACCACCGAAGTCAGGCTAACTGGTCTGTAATTCCCCGTTTTCTCTCTCGCTCCTCATAACATTAGCTATCCTCCAATCCACAGGAACTGATCCTGAATCTATTGAACATTGGAAAATGATCACCAATGCGTCCACTATTTCTAGAGCCACCTCCCTGAGGACCCTGGGATGCAAACCATCAGGCCTAGGGTATTTATCATCCTTCAGTCCCATTACTACCCAATACTATTTCTCGCCTAATGAAAATTTATTTCAGTTCCTCTACCCCCTTAAATCCTCTGTCCTCCAGTACATCTGGGAGATTGTTTGTGTCTTCCTTAGTGAAGACAGATCCGAAGTACCTGTTCAACTCTTCTGCCATTTCCTTGTTACGCATAATAATTTCACCCGTGTCTGCCTTCAAGGGACCCATATTTGACTTTGCTACTCATTTTCCCTTAACATATCTAAAGAAGCTTTTACTGTCCTTCTTTATATTCCTGGCCAGCTTCCTCTCGTACTTCATCTTTTCAGCACATATTGCCCGTTTTGTTTCCTTCTGTTGTCCTATGAAAGTTTCCCAATCCTCTGGCTTCCGGCTACTCTTTGCTGTGTTATACATCTTTTCTTTTAGTTTTATTCTATCCCTAACTTTGCTTGTCAGCCATGGTTGCCTCCTACTCCTCTTAGAATCTTTCTTCCTTTTTGGAATGAAATGATTTTGTGTCTTCCGGATTATGCCCAGAAATTCCTGCCATTGCTGTTCCACCGTCATTCCTCCTAGGATCTCTTTCCAGTCTACTTTGGCCAGCTCCCCTCTCATGCCTTCATAGTCCCCTTTGTTCAACTGCATCACAGACAATTCCGATTTAACCTTCTCCTTCTCAAATTGCAGATTAAAACTAATCATATTATGATCACTACCTCCAAGCGGTTCCTTTACCTCGAGTTCTCTTATCATATCTGGTTCATTGGACAACACTAAATCCAGAATTGCCATTTCTCTGGTCGGCTCCATTACAAGCTGCTCTAAGAATCCATCTCGGAGGCAATCTACAAACTCTCTTTCTTGAGGTCCTGAACCAACCTGATTTTCCCAGTCTACCTGCATATTGAAATCCCCCATCACCACAGTGGCATTACCTTTGTTACATGCCAGTTTTAACTCCTGCTGCAACTTACACCCTACATCCGGGCTACTATGTGGGGGTCTGTAGATAACACCAATTAGTGTCTTCTTGCCTTTACAATTCCTCAACTCAATCCACAGTGACTCTACCTCGTTAGTCCCTATGTCTTCCCTCGCAAGGGACTGAATTCCATCCCTCACCAGTGAAGCTACCCCCCCTCCTCTGCCCACCTGCCTGTCCTTTCTATAGGATGTACTAGACTAAGTGGGACCGGGTCCCAGCATCACATGGGAGGGCTGGTCACCCAACGCAATATTTCACCTCTCCACCAATTCCAATATTGCTGGCCAGTGGGGGGGGGGGGGGGGGGGGGGGCTTTCTGTTGCGCTAGTATGGGTGTTGTAGGCCGAAGTGACTGGTTTCCCGAGGGCTAGTATGGACATTGTGGGCCCAATGGATTCTTGGGCTGGCAGCTCAGTCACTGAGGCCAGGCAGTACAGTCACTCGGACCTGGCAGGCTGGCAGCTGAGAAACTGCCAGACCATCTGCCCAAAACAGGTGACATACTCTGTGAGAGAGAAGGGGGAGAGGATGGACTGAATGGATTATTGGGCTGGCAGTTCAGTCACTTACAGCTGGTGGACTGGCAGTTCAGTCACTTACAGATGGTGGGCTGGCAGTTCACTTACTCATGGCTGGTGGGCTGGCAGTGCAGTCACTCACGGCTGGTGGGCTGGCAGTTCAATCACTGACAGCTGGTGGGTTGGCAGTTCAGTTACTCATGGCTGGTGGTCTGGCAGTGCAGTCACTCACGGCTGGTGGGCTGGCAGTTCAGTCACTCACAGCTGAAGGGTTGGAAGTATCCTTAAAAAAATATCGCAAACTGTGCGTGGGTTTTGAATTCCATTTTACTCAGATGCAAGCCGAGGAATGGCATAATTGTTAGCTGTTAATTGGACATAATCAACCTCAGCAAATTGACAATATCCTATTGAAAGGGAGTGGGTGGTTAAGCTGTCAGGACATTTTATTATTTGGCAAAATATACATCTCATTACCATAATGATAGAAAACTTACTTTTCCACACACCACTCGTAATCGTAAGTCAGAAGTGTTTTCTTTTTGCATGTAAAAACCCACTTCAGAACCATGGGCGATTTTCAAATTTTACAGCCAGATTTATCACTTCTGAAACTTTTTAGATATAAAAGGAATCAAGAAAAACACAAATAATGCCTAACTGCTGATGAAATGCAGTGAGCAAACGTGATAATTCCCAATATTTTCAATCTCGATATCTGCACGGCCAATGTTTGCCAAGCACTTTAGCTGTTGTTGTCCCATCAGCTCTCACTTCTCTTTACCTTCATTTCTCTTCACTTTTGGAATTCTGAAGTAGGATAGATGTCTCTCACGGTTACCCCGGCCAACACATTTGGTGAAAGTCCTTTAAAAGCCAAGCCAATTGGGCAAACACTTTGCAAGCCAACAAAACACATTTGCTGAAAGCCACATCGAGGGGACTCAACATGGAGTAGATGTGCGTTCAGTGTTATTTGCAGCTCAGAGAGCCGTGACCCTCTCGCTTACTCTGTCTGGCAGAGACTGAGTGAGGCACGACACTTCCGTGTTTTATAGTCCCTCCCCCCTGTCACCAGCGGAGGCAGCAGAGAGAATGGCGATTTAAAAAAAAAACATGAATATCTCTCTGATTTTTCATCAATGGGAAAAATCCTCTGGTCCAGTCTGGTGGAGGGGGACTCTGAGCGAGGTGGCCAAAAATGACGGCCGTAAGTGGCAAAATTCTCTCGGAAATCATGAAACAGAAAGTCGTAAACGGTCAAGATCTTAGCTTTAGTAATATAGATAACTCGGAATATTAAGTTCCCAGGCCCAATCCTCCTGCAGCCACGTCTCAGTAATCCCCACAATGTCATATCTACCAACCTCTAACTGAGCCTCAAGCTCATCTACTTTACTTATTATACTTCGTGCATTCATATACAATATTTTTTATTCCTTACGCATCACACCTTTCACATTAATCCTATTACACTTGGCCATACTCTCCTATCCCTTTGTGAGCTTTCTTTCCTGTTAATTCTGGGGGCATTAACTATCCCTTTACTCTCTTTCCCTTTAACTCCATGCTTGACTATCCCATTTGTCACCTCCCTCCCCCTATTCAGTTTAAAACCACCCGTGTAGCATGATAGTACCTGCATTACACATGGTAGTACTTGCATTAAACATTGCAATAGGACCTGCATTGAACATTGCAATAGTACCTGCATTAAACATTGCAATAGGACCTGCATTAAACATTGCAATAGTACCTGCATTAAACATTGCAATAGGACCTGCATTAAACATTGCAATAGGACCTGCATTAAACATTGCAATAGAACTTGCATTAAACATTGCAATAGTACCTGCATTAAACATTGCAATGGGACCTGCATTAAACATTGCAATGGGACCTGCATTAAACATTGCAATAGAACTTGCATTAAACATTGCAATAGTACCTGCATTAAACATTGCAATAGGACCTGCATTAAACATTGCAATAGGACCTGCATTAAACATTGCAATAGTACTTGCATTAAACATTGCAATAGGACCTGCATTAAACATTGCAATAGTACTTGCATTAAACATTGCAATAGGACCTGCATTAAACATTGCAATAGGACCTGCATTAAACATTGCAATAGGACCTGCATTAAACATTGCAATAGTACCTGCATTAAACATTGCAATAGTACCTGCATTAAACATTATAGTACCTGCATTAAACATTGCAATGGGACCTGCATTAAACATTGCAATAGGACCTGCATTAAACATTGCAATGGGACCTGCATTAAACATGATAGTACCTCCATTAAACGTTGCGACAGTTTCACACCTTTTGAAAAACACATTGCCTTTGGCTTATCTAACCTTTAGAATCTTCCATATGCATTGTTGTACCTTGTGGCAGGATCCTCTCTTTAAGTCATTTGAAAGTAGACACAAAAAGCTGGAGTAACTCAGCGGGTCTGGCAGCATCTCTGGAGAGAAGGAATGTGTGACGTTTTGGGTTGAGACCCTTCTTCAGGATATCTGGCTGATTTGGGATGTCACTGTTTTGTAACAAGTAGTTTTCAGGAGGCATTCTGGGCCTGTACCAAGGGTCCAGCTCACCTACGATGATCTGAAACAGTTCAAGGGGCTTTCCTGCATGAGCCTGAGCTGAACCAAGCTGCTTCCTGTCCTAATGCTTCAGGTTGCATGCAAGAACTTTGCAGAATCGTGGCTGGTTTCTTATCTGTCTGTGATGAACATTGTTTTCATAAGAAAATCACGCCGAAGCCCGCTGTAATTGGGCATGCAACGTCTGGGCACTGGGCCACTGAGGCCCTGCTTGTATTGACCCCAGCAAAATTCCAAAATTGATGCTAAAAGAGTGTAACATTTTAAGTTATACTCTCACTGCGATCAATAACTAACAAGTGGTAGTTGGATTTGATTCATAAAATTTGGTTTAGTTGTACACTGAAAAGCCTTTTGTTGCGAGCTATCCAGTCAGCGGAAAGACAACACATGGTTACAGTCGTGCCATCCACAGTGTACCGGTACAGGATAAAGGAAATAACCATATAAATAACCATATAACAATTACAGCACGGAAACAGGCCCTCTCGGCCCTTCCAGTCCGTGCCGACCATTTGTTTTCCCCTAGTCCCATCTACCTGCACTCAGACCATACCCCTCCATTCCCTTCACGTCCATATACCTATCCACTTTACTCTTAAATGTTAAAATCGATCCTGCCTCCACCACTTCTGCTGGAAGCTGATTCCACACAGCCACCACCCTCTGAGTAAAGAAGTTCCCCCTCACGTTACCCCGAAACTTCTGTCCCTTAATTCTCATGTCATGCCCTCTTGTTTGAATCTTCCCTACCCTCAATGGGAAAAACGTATCCACGTCAACTCTGTCTATCCCTTTCATCATTTTAAAGACCTCAATCAAGTCCCCCCTTAACCTTCTGCGCTGCAAAGAATAAAGACCTAACTTGTTCAACCTTTCTAACATAGTTGCTGGAACCCTGGCAACATTCTAGTAAATCTCCTCTGTACTCTCTCTATTTTGTTGACATCCTTCCTATAACTAGGCGACCAAAATTGTACACCATACTCCAGAATTGGTCTTACCAATGCCTTGTACAATTTTAACATTACTTCCCTACTCCTATATTCAATGCTCTGATTTAACTGAAATAACATTTTGTGCAAGGTAGTAAAATTAAAATTCTAGATTTTCTATTATTTATAGTGGCTGAATAATTATATAGTTTGGTACTATAACAACATTTATAAGGAGTTTAGACAGGTACATGGATAGGAAAGGTTTAGAGAAATATGGGCCGTACAGGGTTACCAACTGTCCCGGATTCGCCGTATTTCGTCCCGGCGAAACAACCTAATTACGGTGTTCCGGCAGGCAAACATGTCGTTACGGAGAAGGGCGGGAACGAAAAATAATCAAAACAATAAACGGGAAGGGCGGGGGCGGGAGCGGGAACGAGCGGCGGTTGGACACGTGCAGCGGGAATGAGCGGCGGTTGGACACGTGCAGCGGGAATGAGCGGCGGTTGGACACGTGCAGCGGGAATGAGCGGCGGTTGGACACGTGCAGCGGGAAGGGCGGGAACAAGCGGCGGTTGGACACGTGCAGCGGGAAGGGCGGGAACGAGCGGCGGTCGGACACGTGCAGCGGGAAGGGCGGGAACGAGCGGCGGTTGGACACGTGCAGCGGGAAGGGCGGGAGCGGGAACGAGCGGCGGTTGGACACGAGCGGCGGTTGGACACGTGCAGCGGGAAGGGCGGGAGCGGGAACGGGAACGAGCGATGGTGGGTACAGGATGATGCTACAGACAGAGATGGTCAAAAGGCTGTTAAGACATTCATGTGCAAGGAACAGAGGTAACATTAGCATTGTGGGGCTAAGGGCCCATTGCCTGTGTTGTATGTTTCAATAGACAATAGGTGCAGGAGGAGGCCATTCGGCCCTTTGAGCCAGCACCACCATTCACTGTGATCACGGCTGATCATCCCCAATCAGTACCCCGTTCCTGCCTTCTCCCCATATCCCCTGACTCCGCTATCTTTAAGAGCCCTATCTAGTTCTCTGTTGAAAGCACCCAGAGAACCGGCCTCCACCGCCCTATGAGGCAGAGAATTCCACAGACTCGCCACTCTCTGTGAGAAAAAGTGTTTCCTCGTCTCCGTTCTAAATGGCTTACTCCTTATTCTAAGACTGTGGCCCCTGGTTCTGAACTCCCCCAACATCGGCATTGTCATTTAGACAATTGAGTTTATGTGTATGTGTATACTAAAGGATGTTTATGTGTGTTTAATGAGTTTGTATATAGTACTAGTTGAAAAAAGGAAGGTTGGATTCAACGCGCGTTGCAGATTTTGGGTCGTTGCCATACATATTTCTGGTGCCGCAACATGTTACTGAGAGAAATGCATTTACCCCCATTTGTTACTGACAAATGGGTTGAATGTTACTGTGAACTAAATTTAGGGTTGGCAAGGTTTAGAGAAATATGGGCCAAACACGGGCAGGTGGAACCAGTGTAGATGGGGCATCTTGGTCGGCATGGGCAAGTTGGGCCGAAGGGCCTGTTTCCATGCTGTATCATTGTATTGCAATGAGCCTGCAATATGCAGGGAATTAAAAACATATTTCCAGCACAGCTTGCTGTTCAGTCAGGGATTAATTGGTTGTAGATCGGAATATGTTGGAACTTTTGAGTTGAGGTTCAGAAGAAGTCAATGCCTAAAGATAGACACAAACAGCTGGAGTAACTCAGCGGGACAGGCGGCATCTCTGGGTGACGTTTCGGGCAGAGACCTTTCTTCTCTTCGGTTTAAACCAGCGTCTGCAGTTCCTTCTTACACATTTCGTTATTGCATAAAGATTGTTTTGCAACATTAACAAACTGCATTTACTAGTTCTGCATTTACTACCTGAGGCATTGGCTCTTAATTCAGATAAAATACTCTTGACTTTCTATCTCTGAATGACAAAGTGCTGTCATAATCAATCTAGCATTTTGCAAATGATTTTTAAATGTAATCATTTGCAATACAAAGTGGAACTGCAATTTTACACAAAGACGCATGGAACAATCTGCCGGAGGAGGTAGTTGAGGCAGGGACTATCACAACGTTTAAGAAACATTTATACAGGTACATGGGTAGGACAGGTTTGGTGGGATATGGTGCAAATAATATAGTTGTCGGCATTCGCAACATGGGCTAAAGGGCCTGTTTCCATGCTGTATGACTCTGATCTCCAATGGACTATGTTTTAAATACAAATAATTTGTGTATAGAGGCTCCAATATTTCCAAAATATTGTGGGAAATGCCATTTGGAAAGAATATGTAGAGTTTTAGTTTTTTGCCAAACCTGAACACAAATTTATATATTTTGAATAATTTGAAATCCACAAAAAAAACTTATCTTTTACTAAGCTGTTAAGCTGTATTTCAAATCAGTTCCAGGGTTCAATGTAATGCACCCCCTGTAAAGTTAGTGGAGAGAAGGCAACTGAGTAATGCAGCCAAACATTAATTTGTAAAAAACAGATCAGCAATTTTAATCCGCGTATTGTCTACTGCCAGTGATTATCTCAATTCCATAGAAATTACATAAAAATAGTTGGCAGCTAGATTAATAGACCATGGAAGATAGAACAGCACAGGAACAGGCCCTTCGGCCCACAATGTCTGTCCTGAGCATGGTGCCAAGACTAACACTTAAGGGCCTGTCCCACTTTCATGACTTAATTCAAGACCTCTGCCGAGTTTAAAGGACCTAAAAAAAAAAATCAAGATCGTGGTAATCTACAAACTCCTACGACCTTCCACGACTATGTTCATGAACTCCTACAAGTATGTCTACGAATTCCCACGACTATTTCGATGCCCTCCTTACGAATAAAAAGTTGCGATTTCTTTCATCCCGACCATTTCTTTTCTCCTGGACATATTTTATCGGGCTGGAAAAAACGTCTTGACTTACCCGATGCCAAGAGTACCTACGGCTGGCATAACGAGCCGCTACGATATATCTACGCACTCCTACGACCTCCTACGGGCTCGTTACGAACATTCTGCGAGTTTGAATCAAGGGGAAAACTCGGGTGAATTGGTGAATTACCTCGTGAAAGTGGGACAGGCCCTTTATATACCTGCACATAACCAATTTCCCTATATGGTTATGCAAAAGTCTTGTAAATGCCACTAATATATCTGCTTCAACCACCACCCCTGGTAGGGCGTTCCAGGCACTTACCACACTGCATATAAAAATACTTGCACCGCCCATCTTCTTTAAACTTTGCCCCTCTCAATGGGGTACATAGTTAATTTTAAAATTATTCTACATCTTGGAGAATATTTCAGTTCAGTTCAGTTTAGTTTACTGTCACATGCAGTACAGTGAAAAGCTTTTGTTACGTGTCATCCTGTCAACAGAAAGACAATACATGACTACAGGTAAGCCATTTACAGTGCACAGATACATGATAACGGATTAACACAGTGCAAGGTTAAGCCAGCAAAGTCCAATCAAGGATAGTCCGATGGTCACCAGTGAGGTTGATGGTAGTTCAGGACTGCTCTCTGGTTGTGGTGGGATGATTCAGTTGCCTGATAACAGCTGTGATGAAACTTTCCCTGAATCTGGTGGTGAGCGTTTTCACACTTCTGTACCTTTAGCCTGATGGGAGAGGGGAGAAGAGGGAGCGGCAAGGGTGCGACTGGTGCTTGATGATGCTGCTGGCCTTGCCAAGGCAACGTGAGGTATAAATAGAGTCAATGGAAGGGAGGTTGGTTTGTGTGACGGTGTCCACAATTGTTACTGTCTTGGACGGAGCTGTTCCCAAACCAAACTGTGATGCATTCTGAAAAGTGCTTTCTATGGTGCATCTGTAGAGGTTGGTGAGAGTTGTAGGGGACATGCTGAACCTCCTAAACCTTCTAAGGAAGTGGAGGTGTTTCTACTTGGCTCCTTGTGTCCAGTGATACAGTTTAATTTTTGAACCTTCTTTCAAGTATTGTAAATGAGAAAAAGCATCACATAGTTCAAATTATGAGTAATTTACTCTGGGTTTGTGACCGGTTTTGTTGGCAGTTTGTGTTTTTGGTACCAAAGAGCATACTAGTTTGAAGTTTGATCTTTATTTTATAAGGAGTTACGATGAGGGATTACGTGAAGAAGCCCTGCCAGCCCGCACGCGCGTCAACATTCAAAGCGGCTGTGTGAAATCACAGATAACAGTTGTTGAACTGAATATAGGAAGATTCGAGAAACTAGAATTACCACATGACCTATATTAGAAGAGGGTTGGGAGCGGAGGGCATGTAATCCCTCATCGTAACTCCTCATAAAATAAAGATCAAACTTCAAACTGGTAAGTTCTCGTTTATTCTTCCTATTTTACTTCGGAGTCACGTGAGTGACTATGTGAAGATTTCAAAGCTCTGTGATTTCATGCCATGAACACGAGTCCATGCAACACACTGCATCAGTTGACCAAAGATGAGTGAAAAATCACAATGCATTCAGACATGACATAGATTTAAAACATGATAATGCTTTTCTATAAACAAATGATATATAAAGATAATAGTGACCCCTCATATCCGGGAGTAAACTATAAAACAGACCTTAAAAATTGAGTTGGCAAACAACCCCGGCCTGGCAATGGGTTTGTTATAAAAAGTTTGGAATGTTCGCTCGTTTGACCATCCTGCAGCCGCTAGGGTGTGGTCCAGCGGAACCTCCATAACCCTCGCTGCTGATGTTGTTGCAGCCCTGGTGGAGTGAGATTTAAAAACATCAGTGTCCACTCCTGCACAAGCCAAAACCTGTCTTAACCACCTGGAGATGGTCTGCACTGATACCCTCTTGTGTGGCCTTCAAATACTGTTGTAGATGTGTGACCACACACAACCGAAGGTCCATGGGGTATGCATAAACTCTAGTTTGAGACCTGATGCCCCTGGTCTGCTCTGCTTGACTAAGTCATGAACATAAAATGTTTTTTATTGGCAGATGTAACCATTCTGTCCAGTTGCAGTTTATGCAATGACTGGACCCGTTGCGCCGAAACCAGCGCCATGAGCATAACCACTTTTTAAGTGAGTTTGACCAAGGACAGGGATGTAGCTGGAGCCCACCAGTGAAGCAGCATCAGCACAATGTTAACATCCCATATCTCTGAGTCCCTGGGCCTGGGGGGATTAGTGTTGAAGATACACTTCATAAATCTGGATATCAGTGGGTGAGACCCGACAGAGTGGTGTCCCAATCCCAGCAAAAAGTATGATGACAAGGCACTACTGGCACAATTAATGCCACTATAACTCAATCTCTCGTCAAAGAATAGTTTTGAGAGAAATTCCAAGACATCAGTTATACGTGCCGTGTCATACGTTATGTTGGACTGCAAACAGAACGCTTCCCATCTCTTGATATAGGAGATGTACTGCTTCTTGGTGCTATCCCTCCAAGCCACAGTGATCATGTCCACAGTTCGATCTGACAGTCCGAGCCCCAGGAAAGGTCTTCTTAAAGTCTGCAAATCAATAAATTGATTCGATCATGCAGCGGATGGCCCTCCCCAGTCACGGGATGAACCAGCAGATTTCTGCATTTGGGAATGGCCATAAAAAGCTCTGTAATCATTCCCAATATCAGTGGGAACCATGGCTGTGTAGGCCAAGCCAGGCACTACCAAATGCCTGACGCAGAGTTTTGCTAGCTTTTTGCAAGCACCGACTGATGAGGCAAAATGGAGGGCATAGAAGAACATTCCTCCCCAGTGTAGCGAGAATGCATCTATCACCACTGCCCCTGGGTCTGGCTCCTATGCAACATACTTTGGTAGCTGGTGATTGAGCCTGGATGCAAATAAATCAGTATCCGGCGTTTCATACTGAGCAACAATGTCGTTAAATACTTTATGATCCAACATCCATTCTGTGTTGTCATTAAATTGACCTGGTGTCTGCCACTATATTAAACCTACCCGGCAAGTAGGTAGCTGAAATCCAAATGCTTCTTGCAATACAACAGTGCCAAATAAGGCTAGCCAATTTATCACAAGATACTGACTGGATTCCACCCATGTGATTAATATATGCCACCGCTGTAGTGTTGTCAATCTGTAGTCGAACATGCAGATGATGCATATTCCCACAATAAGCTTTCAACCCATAGAGTGCTCCCAGCATCTCTAAATAGTTAATACCATGTAATTGAAGAATTCATGCACATCCCATCTGCCACCGCAACTAGAGATGGTATTAGTAGCTCCCCATCCTTGAGCACTAGCATCAGTTTGTAATATAACTGAAGGTTTGCTGACCAAAATGTTTCTGGAGCAATGCCTAATATTGGTCGTCCACCATTGTAACTCAGAAATAGCTTTAGCTGGTAAATGCATAGGTCTTGTTAAAATGACCTACATGGTATTTGAGTGTTTGCTCCTTTGCACATTGTAAATTCTGGTAATGCAAAGGCCCAAACTGTGCAGCTGGAAAAGCAGCCACTAATTTGCCAAATACACTGGCTACTTGTCGAATAGATGGTTGCTCCATAACAACAAGGTTGTTACAGGCTTCTATTAATTCTAATCTCTTGCCCCAGGGCAGAGTCACAGACATGTTAATAGAGTTAATGGTAAATAGTAAGATTAAATGAGAACTTGCCAGTTTGAAGTTTGATCTTTATTTTATGAGGAGCTACGTTGAGCGATTACGTGAAGAAGGCCGCCAGCCGGCATGCGCGTGAATCTTCAAAGCAGCTGTGTGAAATCATAGATAACAGTAGTTGAAGTGACATAGTAAGATTGGAGAATCTACCAGATGACCTTTATGAATCGAGGGAGAGCATGTAATCGCTCATCGTCACTCCTCATAGAATAAAGATCAAACTTCAAACTGGCATGTTCTCGTTTAATCTTATTATTTTACTTCGGAGTTACGTGAGTAACTACGTGAAGATTTCAAAGCTCTGTGATTTATGTCGTGGAAACGAGTCCATGCGTTACTCACTGCAGCAGTTGACCATGATGAGTGAAATATAAATAATGCATTCTGACATGACATAAATTTAAACATGCTGATGCTTTAATGAGCAAAAGAAAATAATAGTGACCCCTCACATCCAGGGGGAAACTATAAAACAGAATCTAAAACAGAGTTGGCAAATACCCCTGGTCTGGAATGGCTATTATAAAATGTTTGAAAGTATGTTTGTTTGACCATCCTGCAGCCGCTAGGATGTGGTCCAGCGGAATGTACATAACCCTCGCTGCTGATGTGGTAGCAGCCCTGGTGGAGTGAGAGTTGAAAATATTAGTATCTTCTCCTGCATAAGCCAAAACCCCATTTACCACCTGGAGATGGTCTGAATTAATACCTTCTTATGAGGCTTTTTGTAACTAACAAACATTGCTAGTTTAGAGCCTTTAAGGTTCTTGGTGATCTTGATGTAATGTTGTAAATGTGTGACCATGCACAACCGAAGGTCCATGGGGTAAGCCATGAAACTTGTTTGAGACCTGGTTTGCTCTGCTTAACTAAATCATAAACATCAAATATTATGTTATTTGCCAATGTAACCATCCTATCCATTCGCAATTTATGTAGTGACTGGACCCGTTGCACTGAGACCAGTGCCATGAGGATAAGTACCTTATGAGAGCCGGCTAAAGATAAGGATGTAGCTGGAGCCCCCCGGTGAAGTAGTGTTGATACAACGTCAATATCCCATACTTCCAGTACCGGGGCCTGGGAGAACTTGTGTTAAAGATATCCTATATAATTGTGGATATCAGAGGGTGAGACCCAACAGAGTGGGCCCCACTCGCTGCAGCAAATATGATGAGAAAGCACGTTTGGCACAGTTAATGGCACTATAACTTAATTTATTGTCAAAGACCCATTTGAAAATGAACTCCAAGACGTCAGTTATCCGTGCTGTATTATATGTAACGTGTATTTAAACAAAAACGCTTCCAATCTCCTGAAGAGGAAATGTACTGCTTTTTTGGTGCTATCCCTGCACTCTGCAGTGAGCACATACATGGATCGGTCTGACAACCCAGAGCCGCAGGAACAGTCGTCACAGAGTCTGCAAGTCAATGAATTGATTTTATCATGCAGAGGCTGGTTGCCCGAGTCACAGGCTGAACCAGCAAAATTTTATGTTTAGAATAACCATATAAGGTTCTATTTTATTTCGGAGTCACGTGAGTGACTACGTGAAGAAGCCCCGCCTGGCGCTGGAACGGCATTATGTCGACGGTGACGGCAGAAGCAAGAGTTGCAGAGCGCAGCTCCTCGCAGCGGCCGGAACGGACCCGCTGGTAAGTGCAAGGAAAAGAGGGGACGTTCTAAAAAAGACGTTACGCTGGTAGAACCAGCAAAAGAGAAAGTAAAATTTAAAATCAGAGTCACGCTGGCGTACTGATTTAGCCAGATAATGGAAAAGAAAAATGGAGAAGTCTCAAAGGAAAATTTTGCGGGTAAAAAGATCGTCCCGGGGTGAAGCTAAAGAGTCGGGACAAGAGTTTAGTGCGGATCCGGTTCCGATACCGGTGGCCGCTGATTCACCCGTTAGTGAGACTATAATTTCTCCAGAAATGCAAACCACGGAGGAAAATGTTCCTAGAAAAAGTAAAAAGAAATCCGTGAGGCCCGTGGTTTCTGATAATGACTCTGATAATGAAAGTCCTCCGGATAATAAAGCTATATGGCTAAAAATGGAACATATGGAGAAAGTGTTCCAAAATATAATGAGACAAGGGTCACAGTACCCAGAAGTTTCCCAAAATGACCCTGAGGGGTTTGAATATACAAAATATGGCTATGTGCCAAATTGCGAATTTGAAACTCCGGACCCAGGATTAAGGGCGGAGGAAGTCTCATTGGATATAATTCCAAGTGTATCAGGGCTGCAAAAGACAGACCCTGCAAGTGGTGATGTGGATTATGAGTGCACACCACGAATAAAAAAGAGGAGGCCAGATGTGCCTGAGATGGCAAATGATTTTGCTATACCTGAAGGAAGTGGTGAGGCTATGGAAGAAAACCTAGCGGCCAGTATTAATTATATGGTATCTCACCAACTTCAAGATTCTGTGATGATTGAAACAGCAGAATTATATAAAACACCGGAAAATTGCACCTAATTGATGGTACCTACGGTTAATCCGTCTATATGGACGCCTATGACTCCAGGCATGAGAGGACAGGAAATAAGATTTCAAAGAATCCTCAAATTGATTTCAGCTGCCATTACTGCTTTTGGAAGGCAAATGGATGGGTTGGATATGGATAAAATCCAAAAAGATACTTTGGGCTTATTATGCAATTCCTTCTATGAAATTAATTGTATGAGGAAAATTGCGATTCGGCCCATATTTCATCCAAGGTTTGCAGGTCTGTGTCGATCAAGTGGTGTTCAAGCCCCTGGTTATCTATTTGGAGAAAACCTGCCTAAGCAAATAAGAGAAATGGATGAAGAGGCTAAATCTATTAGCCACATGAGACCTTTCGTCTTTGGACAAAAAAGGTATTTTTCGTCAAGATTTGATTTTGGAAACAGAGGCAGGAATATGATAAGAAAATATTATCATCCGACACAGCCTAATGTTCACCCGTATACGGGGAGAAGGAGACCACCACGTTCATATGGAGAGGTACAAAAAATGTATTCTATGCTTAAAGGGAGTGTAGTCACTCCCAGACCACAGGAGGCAGACAAGTGGGTCACGGTTAGGAAGGGAAAGGGGCAGAGGCAGGGGCTAGAGAGTACCCCTGTGACCGTACACCTGGAAAATAGGTACTCAGGTTTGAGTACGATTGGAGGGGACAGCCTAGCTGGAGGCAGCAACAGCGGTCGGGCCTCTGGCACAGAGACCGGCCCTGATGCTCAGAAGGGTAGCAAAAAGAGGAGGGCAATTGTAATAGGGGACTCTATAGTTAGGGGGTCGGATAGGCGATTCTGTAGACGCAGTCGGGAGACCCGGATGGTAGTTTGCCTCCCTGGTGCCAGGGTCTCGCATGTGTCAGAACATGTACAAAAGATTCTGATAAGGGAGGGAGAGGAGCCTGATGTTGTGGTACACATAGGTACCAATGACATAGGCAGAAAAAGTGACGAGGTCCTGAAGGGAGAATTTAGGGAGTTGGGGGGAAAGTTAAGGAGAAGGACCAAAAGGGTAACAATTTCAGGATTACTGCCTGTGCCGTGTGACAGTGATAGTAGGAATGAAATGAGGTGGAGGATAAATGCGTGGCTGAGGGACTGGTGCAGTGGGCAGGGATTCAAGTTTCTTGATCACTGGACCTCTTTTGGGGAAGGCATGATCTGTACACAAAGGACGGGTTGCACTTGAGCCCGAGGGGGACCAATATCCTGGCAGGGAGATTTGCAAAGGCTACTGGGGAGACTTTAAACTAGAAAGGCTGGGGGGAGGGACTCGGGTAGAGGGGGCTAGGGGTCAGGGTGTGGGGCAAGAGGCAGAGAAGGGAAGCACTCGGATCCAAAATGTAGGCGAGAAAGATGAAAAAGATAATAGACAGAGAATAAGGGATGGTGGGTTTCTAAAATGTGTATATTTTAATGCTAGGAGCATTGTAAGTAAGGTGGATGAACTTAGAGCCTGGATTGACACCTGGAAATATGATGTTGTGGCAATCAGTGAAACATGGTTGCAGGAGGGCTGTGATTGGAAACTAAATATTCCAGGATTTCGTTGCTTCAGGTGTGATAGAATTGGAGGGTCCAGAGGGGGAGGTGTTGCATTGCTTGTCAGAGAAGATATTACAGCAGTGCTTTGGCAGGATAGATTAGAGGGCTCGTCTAGGGAGGCTATTTGGGTGGAACTGAGAATTGGGAACGGTGTAGCAACACTTTTAGGGGTGTATTATAGACCGCCAAATGGGGAGCGAGAATTGGAAGAGCAAATATGTAAGGAGATAGCAGATATTAGTAGTAAGCACAAGGTAGTGATTGTGGGAGATTTCAATTTTCCAAAAATAGACTGGGAAACACATTCTGTAAATGGGCTGGATGGTTTGGAGTTTGTTAAATGTGTGCAGGATAGTTTTTTGGAGCAGTACATAGAGGTATCGACCAGAGAAGGGGCAGTGCTGGACCTCCTGTTAGGAAATGAGGCAGGTCAGGTGACGGAGGTATGCGTTGGTGAGCACTTCGGGACCAGTGATCACAATACCATTAGTTTCAATATAATTATGGAGAGAGTCAGAACTGGACCTAGGGTGGAGATTTTTGATTGGAGAAAGGCTAACTTTGAGGGAATGCGTAAGGATTTTAAAGGAGTGAGTTGGGACACTTTGTTTCATGGGAAGGATGTAGAAGAGAAATGGAAGACATTTAAAGGGGAAATTGTAAGAGTACAGAATCTTTATGTCCCTGTTAGGTTGAAAATGTAACAAATGTAGCAAATGTAACCCCTCTTTTTAAGAAGGGAGGGAGAGAGAAAACGGGGAATTACAGACCAGTTAGTCTAACATCGGTAGTGGGGAAACTGCTAGAGTCAGTTATTAAAGATGGGATAGCAGCACATTTGGAAAGTGGTGAAATCATTGGACAAAGTCAGCATGGATTTACGAAAGGTAAATCATGTCTGACGAATCTTGTGGAATTTTTCGAGGATGTAACTAGTAGCGTGGATAAGGGAGAACCAGTGGATGTGGTATATCTGGACTTCCAGAAGGCTTTCGACAAGGTCCCACATAAGAGATTAGTATACAAACTTAAAGCATACGGTATTAGGGGTTCAGTATTGATGTGGATAGAGAACTGGCTGGCAAACAGGAAGCAAAGAGTAGGAGTAAACGGGTCCTTTTCACAATGGCAGGCAGTGACTAGTGGGGTACCGCAGGGCTCAGTGCTGGGACCCCAGCTATTTACAATATATATTAATGATCTGGATGAGGGAATTGAAGGCAATATCTCCAAGTTTGCGGATGACACTAAGCTGGGGGCAGTGTTCGCTGTGAGGAGGATGCTAGGAGACTGCAAGGTGACTTGGATAGGCTGGGTGAGTGGGCAAATGTTTGGCAGATGCAGTATAATGTGGATAAATGTGAGGTTATCCAATTTGGTGTCAAAAACAGGAAAGCAGACTATTATTTAAATGGTGGCCGATTAGGAAAAGGGGAGATGCAGCGAGACCTGGGTGTCATGGTACACCAGTTATTGAAAGTAGGCATGCAGGTGCAGCAGGCAGCGAAAAAAGCGAATGGTATGTTAGCTTTCATAGCAAAAGGATTTGAATACAGGAGCAGGGAGGTTCTACTTCAGTTGTACAGGGTCTTGGTGAGACCACACCTGGAGTATTGCGTACAGTTTTGGTCTCCAAATCTGAGGAAGGACATTATTGCCATAGAGGGAGTGCAGAGAAGGTTCACCAGACTGATTCCTGGGATGTCAGGACTGTCTTATGAAGAAAGACTGGATAGACTCGGTTTATACTCTCTGGAATTTAGGAGATTGAGAGGGGATCTTATAGAAACTTACAAAATTCTTAAGGGGTTGGACAGGCTAGATGCAGGAAGATTGTTCCCGATGTTGGGGAAGTCCAGGACAAGGGGTCACAGCTTAAGGATAAGGGGGAAATCCTTTAAGACCGAGATGAGAAAGACTTTTTTCACACAGAGAGTGGTGAGTCTCTGGAACTCTCTGCCACAGAGGGTAGTTGAGGCCAGTTCATTGGCTATATTTAAGAGTGAGTTGGATGTGGTCCTTGTGGCTAAGGGGATCAGAGGGTATGGAGAGAAGGCAGGTACGGGATACTGAGTTGGATGATCAGCCATGATCATATTGAATGGCGGTGCAGGCTCGAAGGGCTGAATGGCCTACTCCTGCACCTAATTTCTATGTTTCTATGTTTCTATGAAAGGAAATAGTAAAAATTGGAAAGAGCCATGGTTTTCAAGGGAAATTGGACACTTGTTTCGAAAAAAGAGAGCTATCTACAATAATTATAGGAGGCATGGAGTAAATGAGGTGCTAGAGGAGTATAAAGAATGTAAAAAGAATCTTAAGAAAGAAATTCTTAATTTCTGGATTCAGCATCTGGATAAACAGGGTCTGATCAGGAACAGTCAACATGGATTTGTGCCTGGAAGGTCATGTTTGACAAACCTTCTTGAATTTTTTGAAGCGGTAACTAGGGAAATTGATGAGGGTAAAGCAGTGGATGTTGTCTATATGGATTTCAGTAAGGCCTTTGACAAGGTTCCCCATGGAAGGTTGGTTAAGAAGGTTCAATCTTTGGGTGCTAATGGCGGAGTAGCAAGATGGATTCAACAGTGGCTGAATGGGAGATGTCACAGAGTAATGGTGGATGGCTGTTTGTCAGGTTGGAAGCCGGTGACCAGTGGGGTGCCTCAGGGATCTGTGTTGGGTCCACTATTGTTTGTCATGTACATCAATGATCTGGATGATGGGGTGGAAAATTGGATAAGTAATTATGCAGATGATACTAAGATAGGTGGTGTTGTGGATAATGAAGTAGATTTTCAAAGTCTACAGAGAGATTTGGGCCATTTGGAAAAGTGGGCTGAAAGATGGCAGATGGAGTTTTAATGCTGATAAGTGTGAAGTGCTACATCTTGGCAGGACAAATCAAAATAGGACGTACATGGTAAATGGTAGGGAATTGAGGAATGCTGTGGAACAGAGGGATCTAGGAATAACTGTGCATAGTTCCCTGAAGGTGGAATCGCAGGTAGATAGGGTGGTAAAGAAAGCCTTTGGTGTGCTGGCCTTTATAAATCAGAGCATTGAATATAGGAGTAGGGAAGTAATGTTAAAATTGTACAAGGCATTGGTAAGACCAATTCTGGAGTATGGTGTACAATTTTGGTCGCCTAGTTATAGGAAGGATGTCAACAAAATAGAGAGAGTACAGAGGAGATTTACTAGAATGTTGCCAGGGTTCCAGCAACTATGTTTACAGAGAAAGGTTGAACAAGTTAGGTCTTTATTCTTTGGAGTGCAGAAGGTTAAGGGGGGACTTGATTGAGGTCTTTAAAATGATGAAAGGGATAGACAGAGTTGACGTGGATACGTTTTTCCTATTGAGGGTAGGGAAGTTTCAAACAAGAGGGCATGACATGAGAATTAAGGGACAGAGGTTTCGGGGTAACGTGAGGGGGAACTTCTTTACTCAGAGGGTGGTGGCTGTGTGGAATGAGCTTCCAGCAGAAGTGGTGGAGGCAGGATCGATTTTAACATTTAAGAGTAAAGTGGATAGGTATATGGACGTGAAGGGAATGGAGGGGTGTGGTCTGAGTGCAGGTAGATGGGACTAGCGGAAAACAAATGGTCGGCACGGACTGGAAGGGCCGAGAGGGCCTGTTTCCGTGCTGTAATTGTTATATGGTTATATGGTTAAAGAAACTGTGGACAAATCTCCAGTTGGAGGGAGATTACAAATGTTTTATGATGAATGGCTTGCCATCACATCTGATCGGTTTATTTTACAAACAGTTTCAGGAGCTACTATTACATTCAAAGAAGGTGTTAATTCTCCGGTACAAAATAAACCTGCTTATGGTTTCATGTTTTCTGCAATTGAAGAGGCAGAAATTAATGTGGAAATTGACAAATTGTTTAAAAAAGGTGTTATTGAAAAAACTGTATCATTTTGTGTCAAATATATTTCCAAGAAATAAAAAAGATGGTGGTTGCAGAATTATTCTGGACCTTACAAACTTTAATAAATTTGTCGAATATAAACATTTTAAAATGGAAACATTCAACACTGCAAGACATTTGATATCAGCAGGTTGTTATATGGCTACAATTGATTTAAAGGATGCGTACTATTCAGTACCAATACATCAGTTCTTTCGAAGGTATTTAAAATTTAATTGGCTGGGACAGCTGTGGCAATTCAAAGCTTTACCAAATGGGTTAAGTTCAGCTCCCAGGCTCTTTACAAAGCTGTTGAAACCAGCTTTAGCACAATTAAGAGCACAAAAACACATCATTATGGCTTATCTGGATGGCATTTTAATGATCAATAGTAATCAGGAATCAGCTGAAAAATCAGTTTTAGCAACTAAAACTTTATTTGAGAAGTTAGGTTTCTTGATTCATCCAATTAAGTCCCAGCTGCAGTCAGCACAGTCAATTAACTATTTGGGGTTTGTGATTAATTCAGTTACTATGCTAGTAACTTTGCCAACAGATAAGATTGATGATATTTTAGTGACCTGTAGGGGTCTCATTCACAAACCTTATCCCTCCATCCGAGAAGTAGCAAAGGTTATTGGTAAATTAGTGGCAGCATTTCCTGCAGTAGAATTTGGTCCATTACATTACCAAAACCTTCAAAGGGACAAAATAAGAGCTAAAAAAGAGAGCTGGCCATTTTGATAGGCCTATGCAATTAACAAAAGAAGCTTTATTAGAATTACAATGGTGGATTGAAAATGTCCCACAAGCTGCTAAAAATATTCTGATACAGCAGCCTGAAGTAATTTTACAAACAGATGCTAGTGCTCTCGGATGGGGGGGGGGGGACAGATTCATTCACCAGCTGTGGGGGCAGATGGACTGTCCAAGAGGAAATGTTTCTCCAAACATATGGTATTAACTATTTAGAATTATTGGGTGCATTTTATGGGTTGAAGGCCTATTGTTCTACAAAAAAGAATCTGCATGTACTGATACAATTAGACAATAAAACAGCTGTTGCATATATTAATCACATGGGTGGAGTCAGATCGGTATCATGTGATTGTTTGGTCAATCAGATATGGCAATGGTGTATTAAGCACCAAATTTGGATTTCGGCAAATTACATCCCAGGTAAAGACAATGTGGTGGCAGACAATAGATCAAGGATGTTTAAAGACAACACAGAATGGATGTTGAACCCAGTAATTTTCAGTAAAATTGTGACTCAATATGGGTTACCAGACATTGATCTGTTTGCATCAAGACTAAATCATCAATTGCCTAAATATGTGTCTTGGGAACCAGATCTAGACGCAGTAGCAGTAGATGCTTTTTCACTACACTGGGGGAATATGTTCTTTTATGCTTTTCCGCCATTTGCTCTGGTTCAGCAATGTCTGAAGAAAATAGAACAAGATTCTGCCACAGGATTATTGGTGATTCCAAATTGGCCGACACAACCATGGTTCCCATTGATGTTAAACATGATTAAAGAACCATATATGTCAATTCCTAGCAGCAGTGATTTATTGATAAAACCAGTAACCAAAGAAATTAATCCATTACATGCTTATATGAATTTGTTAATCTGCAGGTTTTGACCAGACCACTACAGGAGCTTGGATTGTCGGATAGAACTATGGATATTATAGTCGCATCATGGCGAGATAGCACTCAGAGACAATATATGACACATATAAAGAAATGGGAAAATTTTTGCAGACAGTCAAATATATCCTATCATACTGTGAACATTGCAAACATATTGGAGTTCCTTGCCGAGTTGCATTTTGAACAACACTTAAGTTATAGTGCCATTAATAGTGCACATAGTGCCTTATCATCTTATTTAGGACAAATCTCTGACCAGAAATCAATTGGATCACATCCATTAATATCCAGATTTATGAAAGGAATCTTTAACAAAAATCCACCCAAACCAAGATATACAGAAATTTGGGATGTTAGCATTGTACTTACTTTACCTAGGCAATGGACTCCAAACGAAGTTTTGTCATTGGAAAAGTTAACATTTAAATTAGTAATGTTAATGGCATTGGTTTCAGCTCAAAGGGTGCAAACATTACAAATGTTACGTTTAGACTGTTTGCATGTGACTACAGATAACTTTGTGTTCTATGTTTACGATCTGATCAAACAAAGCAGACCAGGGAGAACTGGAGCAAAGGTAATGTTTCAAGCTTATCCCATTGATCCAACGTTGTGTGTAGTTAAACATTTGAATCATTATGTAAAAGTTACCAAAACTCTTCGAGGTGATGAAAAAACATTCATGATTACGCATAAGAAACCACACACAAAAGCTTCAGTGCAAACAATCTCAAGGTGGTTAAAACAGGTGTTACTTTTAGCAGGAGTTGACACTGATGTGTTCAAATCTCACTCCACCAGGGCAGCAGCTACATCCGCGGCGAAGTTACAGGATGTACCACTCGAACATATTTTAGAAACCGCAGGGTGGTGTAAAGAAGAAACTTTTTCAAAGTTCTACAATAAACCTGTTCACACAATGACAGGCTTTGGACACGCGGTGTTGGGTTCACTATAATCACCTGCTTTGTTTCACTATTGATTGATATTATCAATTATGTTATCACTTATATCTTTTATCACTTTGTAATGGTTCCCTCAGATGTAAAAAGAGGGTTATGATATGTTCTTTTATCATTAAAAGATTTATGGAAAGAACTAAAACTAATCTGGTTTTTCTCATGTATGTGTTGACCTAGCCGTACTGTCGTATGGAAGAATTCAATGACATGAAAAACACAGAAGCTTCAAAATCTTCACGTTGTCACTCACGTGACTCCGAAGTAAAATAGTAAGATTAAACGAGAACTTACCAGTTCGAAGTTTGATCGTTATTTTATGAGGAGTAACGATGAGGGATTACGTGCCCTCCACTCCACACCCTCATAAAATAAATGATCATCTGGTAGTTCTAAATCTATGATGAGCCTTGCTATCTTACTCCGGCTATTGTGTTCTGTGTTTTTCATGCCGCTGCTTTGAAGTATGCCGTTCCAGCGCCAGGCGGGGCTTCTTCACGTAATCCCTTATCGTTACTCCTCATAAAATAAAGATCAAACTTCGAACTGGTAAGTTCTCATTTAATCTTACTATTATTATTCCCATCATTAGCGGGAACCATGGCTGCATAGGCCAGTCAGGCATTACGAAAAGCCTGAAGCGGGATCTTGCTGGATTTATTGCAAGACCCGACTGATGAGGCAGAATAGAGGGAAGACATAAAAGAACATTCCTCCCCAGTGTAGCGAGAATGTATCTCTCGCCACTGTTATGCCACATACTTTGCAACTGGTGAATGAGCCTGGATGCAAACATATCGACATTCGGTGTTCCATCGAGCCACAATGTCATTAAATACTTTGTGATCCAACATCCATTCTGTGTTGTCATTGATTTTACGTGATGATACAACAGCGCCAAATGAGGTTAGGTAAATATCTAACCTCATTAGATAGTTAATGAGGTTAGATACTTTGACTTGATTGCACCCATGTGACTAACATATGCCACCACCATAGTGTATCAACTTGGAGTTGAGCGTGCAGATTATGCATATTTGCACAATAACCTTTAACCGATGGAAAGCACCTAGTGTTTATAGGTAGTTGATACCAATAACTGAAAAATTGGTAACTCATGCAAAACGTATACGCCTCCGTAACTAGAGATGGAATTCGTAATTTCCCATCTTTGAGCACTAGCATCAGTTTGTAATTACTGAAGATTACTGACCAAAAATTACTGGAGCAATGCTGAATACTGTTCGTCCACCATTGTGACTTTGGTAGCTTCAGCTGGTAATAGCATAGGTCTGTTAATAATGACCTATATGGTACATGAGCGGTCAATTCTTTGCACGTAAGTTCTAATAATGCAAAGGTCCAAATTGCACAGCTGAAACACAGCTACTATATTGCCAATTACACTTCATGAATCGAAGGCTGCTTCATAACAACAAGGTTGTTACAGGCTTCTATTAATTCCAATCTCTTACCCCAGGGCAGAGTCACCGTTAAATTGATAGTTAAAGATAAATCCCAATAATCAATAACTCTGGTTGGTATCAACTTAAATTTAACTGGATGGATGAGAAGCCCCAATTTCTATCAATATAGTTTGCTGCAACAGTTAATTTTAGTACAATACAGTGATTAAAACATCATTCAGATAGGCCATAACAAATGTTCTTCAGCTCTGAGCAGCCCAAGCACCGGTTTTAGTAATTTGGTAAATAACTTGGGAGCTGAAGTTAGCCCATTTTGCAACGCTTTAACTGTTATCATTGCCCCATCCAGATAAATTTCAAATATCTTCGATGATCCCTGTGAATGGGAACTGAATAGTATGCATCTTTGAGATCGATGCATGCCATAAAGATCCAATTGAAATCAGTTGTTAGACAGTAATGGAGTTTCCTATCCTGAGTCTATACTGCAAATACGAGTTAAATCAAGGATGAAGTGACATCCTCCATCTTTCACAATGAACTGGCCACACCTGCCATAATTCCGTGCCTGCCTCGAACTGGCCATCATACTGAGCCTGCCTCGAAAGACAACTCTGGCCATATTTCCGAGCCTGTCTTGAAAGGCAATCCTGGACATAATACTGGGCCTGCCTCGAAAGACAACTCTGGCCATATTTCCAAGCCTGTATTAAAAGGCAATCCTGGCCATAATACTGGGCCTGCCTCGAAAAACAACTCTGGCCCCAATTCCAAGCCTGCTTGGAACCCTTGTATACTGTGCAGTATAAATTAATCACATGTTATCATTAGTTTATAAACAGATCTGTATAAAAACAAGTGTAAATATTACCAACTTGTAAATGGTCCACAACCCTATGTTTCGGAAGAACCAGACCCACCTACCTCCATGGTTACCGGTGGTCTTATGGTAAGCCCAAAGGCCCCTGAAGCGGGTTATTTTTCCCTCCTTGATTGGAGAGTAGGACTGGCAGCGTGCGTGGATTCCATATTTCCTGAAACCGGCTTGGGCCTTGGCCTGAAAGACCTCTGCCCAGCTTTCAAGCTGCCACCAGTGAACCGCTTACCGCCGATGGAGGCGCGGGGTGTGTCGTCGCCTAAACGATGAAGCTTTGCTCGTTGTCGGTACCTTCATTAGTCCGACAGCTTTTTGTTTCCACATCCAGGTCTTACCTGTTGGATAAGTCTTACCTGAAGGGAAGATTCGGCAGCTGGTTTCATTTCCTGGATTTCATGCCCTCCAATGTCACCCTGATAGCGCTGTTCACTGCCGGCAATTGTAGCGTGAGACCTTAATAACTCTCAGTGCATATGCAGCCGAGGAGGGTACAGATGTCCTTACATTTCTCACCAGCACTCTCTATCATGTTGGTCAGTCTGTAGCGTGAGGGGAACTCTGGCCCCTTCCGGGTATTCTGCCAATGGCTGGAGACCAACCTTTCCGGCTGCAACACTTTCGTTTGCGAGTATTCCCTTGAAGCCATATGCATGTGCTCCAGTATGTTCCACGGACATACTTTCGAATTTGAAGTCAGTCGCACCCTCCTCCACAGAGAGGGAGGTTCGTAGGCAGCCCTGAAACAGGTGCTGCCGCAGGCCCCTTAGGATATCTGCGCTGATATGGCCCCTCCTACAGACCTATATCAGGTTTGAGCATCACATTTGTGGGATAAACGCCCGAGGGCACTATCCATGCTCCATCTGGGTTAAACGTCCGAGGACGTACCCAGGTATGTCGGAGGGGAACCCTCCTGGCCTGACTCCCCTAGTCCACAGGCCTACCCGACTTACCCTTGGTTTTACCCCCTTTCTGGGGAACCACAGTGGTCTGGAAGCGGCTGACCGCTGCATGTCGGAGGGGTCCCACCTGGCCTGACTTCCACAGGCCTAACCGGCTTGCTGTTGGTTTTATCCCCTTTCTGGAGAACCACAGCCGGTCTGGAAGCCACTGACTGTCAGTGACTTGGGTGGCGAACCCGATGGCTGCCAGCTACCCGCACCTCTGCGGTCTCTGTAGCCGGTTCCTCGTGGTCCCGGTTTCCCCGTGTCCGAGACCGGGATTCCCCGCGTTGCATAATCGGTTTCGCGGCCCGTCCGGACTTCACTCCGAAATTAGTTCCAACAGGAAAACCTTTGTAACAGAGATTCCTGCAAGGAAAGTGAAAAAACAGAACCTGGGAATAAGTTGAAAAAATTACCTTCAGGTTTAAACTTACCGCTGGAAGGAGCAGCGCGCCCGCCAGTCAGCCGTTGAGCAATGCACTGGATGTAATGATGGCATGCGGGCTGACAGCCTTCTTCACGTAGTCACTCACGTGACTCCCAATAATCCCAATAAAATCCCAATCATCAATAACTCTAGATGGTACCAACTTGGATTTAACTGGATGGATGAGAAACCCCATTCTCTAAAACATGAGTTTAGTGACTGAAACAGCTAATTTAGCTAATTTCAGAGTTTTCCCTATGATTAGGATATCATCCAAGTATGCCATAACAATATGATTTTGAGCTCTAAGTAGCCCAAGCACTGGTTTCAATAATTTGGTATACAATCTGGGGGCTGAGGTTAAACCATTAGGCAACGCTTTAAACTGCCACAGTTTTCCCATCCAGCTAAACTTCAAATATCTCCGGTGATCCCTGTGAATGGGTACCGCATAATTGGAGCCTTCCCTCACAGTGGGAAACTTTGATCCCGCTATGTGGGGATATCTGTGTTAAAGACTATCGTGTTCTGTGCTCTTTATTATTTGTATGGCTGTATGGTGAACACACATTTCACTGCACCAATTGGTACACGTGACAAATAAATGTATCTTGTATCTTGCACCTTGTATCTATGTACCTGTCTAAATATCTTTTAAACATTGCCATGGTACCTGCCTCAACTACCTCCCTCTGGCTCCCTTCTCCGGCAGCTCGTTCCATACACCCACCACGCTTTGTATGAAAAAGGTTACTCCTCAGGTTCCTATTAAATCTTTCCCCCTTCATCTTCAACCTATGTCCTCTGGTCCTCGATTCCCCTAGAGATTCTGTGCATTTACCAAATCTATTTCCCTCATGATTTTGTACACCCCCCCCTCCCCCCCCCTCACCCTCCTGCGCTCCAAGGAATAGAGTCCCAGCCTACTCAACCTCTCCCTGCAGCTCTGGCCTTCCAGTCCTGGCAACATCCCCGTAATTCTTCTCTGCACCCATTGCAGCTTGACCATGGTACATTGAATGCATACTACAAGGTGTACCCATGTATTCACCAATGTGCTCACACTTCAACAGCAAGCCAAACTTGGTACAAGGGATGCAACGAGGAAGTTTGGATGATCAGGCTTTCATCCTTAGCGAGAGAGAGGTTTGTTCAAGAGTCTGACAGCAGCAGGGAAGACAGAGTTCTTGAATCTGGCAATGTCTGTTTTTAAACTTGTGTATTGTCTGCCCTGCGGGAGAGGCATGAGAGAGCACATGACTTGGGTGTGAAAGATCTTTGACCATGTTGATCCGAGGCAAAGTGCAGTTGGAGCCATGTGGTGGAGGCTGTTTGTGTGAAGGACAGGGCTGCGTTCATGACTGTCAATTCTCGCGGTCTTGGGCAGAACAGTTGCCCTACCAAGCTGCGATGTATCTGGACAGTGCGATCTATAGGGCTTCTGTAGACATTGGTGAGTGTCATTGAGGATATGTCGAGTATCCTTGGCCTTGTGAGGACGTGGTGTGTTGGCATGGCGAATGTGTCTATGTAGTTGGATCAGGGCAGATTGCTGATGAAGAAACAAGGATCTGCAGATGCTTGGTTTAAAATAAACTAGTGAAACTTTACATCCAACAGAGTGCAGTTGCAGCTACAGTGCAGCATCACTAATGCAATGTAGAATTACTGCGAGGCAGCGACCCACGGCTCTGGTGTCAATGTGCCTTTGTTTAATACAGCACGGGAACAGGTCCATCAGCCCATCTTACCAACCCGCGATCCCCGCACATGAACACTATCCGACACACACTAGGGTCAATTTACACATACACCAAGCCAATTAACCTACAAACCTGTACGTATTTGGAGTGTGGGAGGAAACTGAAGATCTCGGAGAAACCCACGCAGGTCACGGGGAGAACGTACAAACTCCATACAGACAGCACCCGTAGTCGGGACGGAACCCGGGTCTCTGGCGCTGCAAGCGCTGTAAGGCAGCACCTCTACCGCTGCGCCACTGCGCTGTTCCAGTCTGGAATTCCCCGCCACAGAGGGCAGTGGAGGCCAAATCACTGGATGGATTTAAGAGAGAGCTCTAGGGGCTAGTGGAGTCAAGGGATATGGGGAGAAGGCAGGCACGGGTTATTGATAGGGGACGATCAGCCATGATCACAATGAATGGCGGTGCTGGCTCGAAGGGCCGAATGTCCTCCTCCTGCACCTATTTTCTATGTTTCTATGTTTCTATGCTTCTAACCCACACTGATGTGTCAGTGACAACGTACCAACTTGTACCCAAGCCTCCAAACTAACAACTTCAAGTTAGGAGGTCTGGTAGTTTAAAACAATTTTTATTTGAGATACAGAGTGGAAACAGGCCCTTCAGCCCACACTCTCTAATGATTACATACAATAATTCTATCCTACACACCAGGGAGAAGTTACAGAAGCCAATTAAACGACAAAAACCTGCACGTCTTTGAAGTGTGGGAGGAAACCAGAGCACCCGGAGAAAACCCACGGAGTCACGGGGAGAACGTGCACACATACAGACAGCACCCATAGTCAGGATGGAAGCTGGGTCTCTGGCGCTGTGAGGCAGCAACTCTACGCCTGCGCCACCGTGCACCCTCGTGGAGTGATATTTGACAGACATTGTTATTAATAAGAATGAGAAAGGGGAGGCGTGTTTGTGGAGCAGGGTCTGGGGCTGGCTTGTCTTGGGTTTTCTTTTCCCAAAAATGGATTTGTTTTTCCTTTTGCCTTTGGCAAGAGATTGTGTGACTAATAAGGTCAGGTATACCTGGATAGCAGACTGCATAATCTTGCCCATCCTCCCACTCAGGTAACCTTTTCACACAAAGGCTGGTGGTAGTAGGGAACGAGCTGCCAGAGGAGGTAGTTGGCGGTAGAACCAGATCGCCTACATTGTGACTCATTTATTACCTGGAGTTATACAACGTTGGGACAGGCCCTTTGGCCCAACTTGCCCACACTGTCCCAACATGTCCCATGTCTTGGCGGTCGAGGCCAAGCAGTGTGGGTGCTGGATTCAGTCGAGGACACACCGCCAACAATAATAAGGGAGGACCCGGCGTGGGGAGGCTGCCAAGAGATCAAAGCGGGACCGTTGGGAACTAAATGGAATACTCTTTTGGCACCCTTTATGTGGAGACTTGCATAATTGGGTATGCTCAACCAAGAATCTCACTGTGACATGTCACGTGTGGTAATAAAATATCATTAATTCAAACATTCAGTTGAAGCAGAGACTATCGCAACGTTTAAGAAACGTTTAGACAGGTACATGGATAGAACAGGTTTTAGAGGGATATGGGCCAAACGCAGGTAGGTGGGACGTGTAGATGAGACATGTTGGGTGATGTGGGCTTGTGATACAGCCTGTTTCCACGCTGTATCACTCCATGACTCAGGTGATACATTACTCATAATGTAGCTGATCTGGTTCTGCCATCAAGCAATGCAAATGTTCCTTCTCTTCCTCAACTCTGCACTACTTTAACTGTCGAAACCTTTCATCCCTTGGTGATCAGGTGTCTAGCTACCTCTGCTTAAAAAATACTCAAAGATTGTTGCTGCCAACTCAATGGGTCAGGCAACATCTCTGGAGAAAAGGAGAGGGTGGGTGACGGTTTGGGTCGGGACCCTTCTTCAGCCTTCTCTTTCTTGAATGTGTGAGCGATCCTCACCAACGGCCAACGTGGGTTTTGACATGCTGGTTTATCATTGCCAAGACCCGCACGTATGTCTAAGATGATCCTGAGAAGTTATGAGATATTTGTAGCCCCTGACTTTGATGTCGTTGGCCAGGGAATCCTGGCAAGATTCAAGTCAATGGGCATCAGGGGGAAGCCACACAAACCTGTGTCTGTGGGAGTTGCCATGTGGGAGGAAACCGGGTCACAGGGAGAACGTGCAAACTCCACACACAGACAGCACCCGAGGTCAGGATCAAAGCCAGATCCCTGGCGCAGTGAGGAAGCAACTCTACCAGCTGCGCCCTAGGGGAAGGACTTAATATTGTTTTGCTGCCTGTTTAGCACTGTAGATAGACACAAATTATAATGAAGTCTGAAGAGTGGTCTCGATCCGAAACGTCACCTGTTCCTTTTCTCCAGAGATGCTGCCTGGCCCGCTGAGTTACTCCAGCATTTTGTGTGTATCTTTGTTGTAGATGAGCATCTACAGTTCTTCCCCACACATGTTTATCTCAGTGCTGCTGGAGGATCTATTATTGGGCAACTATTAATGTTGTTTACTGTGAAGGCAGATTCAAAATAATTGTTTGGAACCACTGCCATTTCCCTAGTTCACATAATGTATTTCCTCGTCTTATCTTGATTTTGATGCTCCTGGACCATATCTTCCTGTCTGTTTTTATTTATTGTGCAGGTTTACTCCCAGACTCATTCTTCATTATTTTTACATCTTTATTTGTTCTCCTTCACTGGAATATTAAAAAGTCCCATGTACAATCAAGGAACTGCAAACGCTGGTTTACAAAGGAAAACGCAAGAGTGCTGGAGTAACTCAGCGGGTCAGGCAGCATCTGTGGGGAACATGGATAGGTGACGTTTCACAGAGTGCTGGAGTAACTCAGCGGGTCAGGCAGCATCTGTGGAGAACATGGATAGGTGACGTTTCACAGAGTGCTGGAGTAACTCAGCGGGTCAGGCAGCATCTGTGGAGAACATGGATAGGTGACGCTTCACAGAGTGCTGGAGTAACTCAGCGGGTCAGGCAGCATCTGTGGAGAACATGGATAGGTGACGCTTCACAGAGTGCTGGAGTAACTCAGCGGGTCAGGCAGCGTCTGTAGGGAACGTTCTGGGCCGACCCATGTGTAAGAAAGAACTGCAGATGCTGGTTTAAATCGAAGGGTGACACAAAATGCTGGAGTAACCCAGCGAGTGAGGCAGCATCTCTGGAGAGGAGGAATGGGCGACGTTTCGGGTCGAGACCCTTCTTCAGACTGATGTCAGGGGAGGGGGCGGGACAAAGATAGAATGTCGGAGACCATATAACAATTACAGCACGGATACAGGCCCTCTCGGCCCTTCCAGTCCGTGCCGACCATTTGCTTTCCCCTAGTCCCATCTACCTGCACTCAGACCATACCCCTCCATTCCCTTCACGTCCATATACCTATCCACTTTACTCTTAAATGTTAAAATCGATCCTGCCTCCACCACTTCTGCTGGAAGCTCATTCCACGTCAACTCTGTCTATCCCTTTCATCATTTTAAAGACCTCAATCAAGTCCCCCCTTAACCTTCTGCGCTCCAAAGAATAAAGACCTAACTTGTTCAACCTTTCTCTGTAACATAGTTGCTGGAACCCTGGCAACATTCTAGTAAATCTCCTCTGTACTCTCTCTATTTTGTTGACATCCGAGACAGCAAGACTAGTGGGAGAACTGGGAAGGGAAAGGGGATGGAGAGAGAAAGCAAAGGCTATCTGAAGTTAGAGAAGTCAATGTTCATACCGCTGGGGTGTAATGGACGTCCCCTATCCATGTTCTCCTGAGACGCTGCCTGACCCGCTGAGTTATGCCCCTGTCCCACTTAGGAAACCTGAACGGAAACATCTGGAGACTTTGCGCCCCACGCAAGGTTTCCGTGTCGTTCCCGGAGGTTCCCGGAGGTTTTTGTCAGTCACCCTAACGGTCGAAAGTGGTTTCCGTTTTCAAAATCGGTAATTTTTTAGTCAAAGCCGGTTGCGATGCTAGTTGAAGGTGGTTGCCGGAGTACAAAAACCTCCAGGAACCTCTGGGAACCGCACGGAAACCTTGGGTGGGGCGCAAAGTCTCCAGAGGTTTCCGTTCAGGTTTCCTAAGTGGGACAGGGGCATTAACTCCAGCACTGGAGACTTCTGTCAAAAATGTGCCAACCCTGTGGCCTATCATTGATAATCAATGTAACATTGTATACCTTTACTGGTTCAAAAAATGTAACGAGGATATTGGTATGTTTATGCAAGGATGAGGGACATCCATTCACCATGCTGAGGGATTGTGGTAACTCTGACCATGCAGAATTCAGAGTGGGACAGGATGTGGCTTGTTGAGTTTTGATGAGTCGAGATCTATGCAGATAGACGCATGATTGTTGAAATTCCAACTTGGACAAGCTAAGCTGCAACAAAAGAACATGTTGCAATGGGGTTGGGGCTGAGGACAGCAATATTACAGAGATGAATATCAACTCTATTATCGGTAGATTAACACAAGGATTGAAGCTTATTAAATAACATTATATATTATAGAGTTTTCCCAAGTGGAATGGGCAGTGAGGAAGAGAGGGTCAAGAGCAAATGTTGGCATCTCACAGTCTTAGTTAGTTAGTTTTGTTTATTGTCAGGTGCACAGAGGTACAGTGAAAAGCTAAGGTGGCACTTGCCGAAAGCCCGGCTAGCTCAGTGGGTAGAGCACGAGATTCTTAATCTCAGGGTTGTGGGTTCGAGCCCCACCTTGGGCGCTTCCTTTGGGACAGCGCAGTGGCGCAGCGGTAGAGTTGCTGCCTTACAGCGCTTGCAGCGCCAGAGACCTGGGTCCGATCCCGACTACGGGCGCTGTCTGTACAGAATTGGTACGTTCTCCCCGTGAATTGCGTGGGTTTCCTCCGAGATCTTTGGTTTCCTCCCACACTCCAAAGACGTACAGGTCTGTAGGCTTGGTATAGATGAAAGGTGTAGGAAGGAACTGCAGATTCTGGTATTAAACTGAATATAGACACAAAACGCTGGAGTAACTCAGCGGGACAGGCAGCTTCTCTGGATAATTGAAGAAGGGTCTCGACCTGAAACACCACCCATTCCTTCTCTCCAGAGATGCTGCCTGTCCCGCTGAGTTACTCTAGCATTTTGTGCCTATCTTTGGTATAAAGGTAAATTGTCCCTAGTGTGTGTAGGATAGTGTTAATGTGCGGGGGTCGGTGCAGACTAGGCGGGCCGAAGGGCCTCTTTCCGCACTGTATCTGCAAACGAAACTAAACCAAGGCTGAGATGCCAAAATTAACAGCGCAAGTGTGAAATTCCGTCTCACAGTCTTGTGTTCTCTTTGATGGGCTCTGCTTTGTTAAGGTCCTGTCCCACTTGGCCGTGATTTACGTGACGGTCGCGCGCGTCATCCTGCGTCCGCACAGCCGAGATATGGGCAGCACGGTGGTGTAGCGCTAGAGTCCCGGCTTCAACCCCAATTACGGGTGCTTGTCTATACGGCGTTTGTACGTTCTCCCCGTGACCTGCGTGGGTTTTCTCCAAAATGTTCAGTTTCCACCCACACTCCAAAGACGTGCAGGTTTGTAGGTTAATTGGCTTGGTGTATGTGTAAAATTGTCCCTCATGAGTGTAGTATTTTATTTATTACATGTACCTCGGTACAGTGAGATTCATTTTCTGTACGGTTCAGTTCAGGTAGTGTAGGATCGTGTTACTGTGCGGGGATTGCTGGACTTGGTGGCCGAAGGACCTGTCTCCGTGCTGTATCTGTAAACTAAACTAAATTAAACAAACAAATTATCAAACAGGATATGCAATAATACAGTGGAAATAGTGAAGTTCCAGCTGCCGGCAGAGAACTAGAGCTGTTGTCAGCTTGTTTTAGAAGCTGCCTGGACTCATGCACCAAGTGAAGCAACAACTGTGCTATAAACATCGGGTCCAAATATAGAGAAACATGCAACTGCAGGTGCTGGTTTACACAAAAGGACACAGAGTGCTGGAGTAACTCAGCGGGTCAGGCAGCATCTGTGGAGAACATGGATAGGTGACGTTTCACAGAGTGCTGGAGTAACTCAGCGGGTCAGGCAGCATCTGTGGAGAACATGGATAGGTGATGTTTCGGGTCGACACTGAACATCACCAATTCATGTTCTGGAGATAGTGAGTTTTGAGTTTAATTTATTGTCAGGTGTACCGAGGTTCAGTGAAAAGCTTTTGTTGTGTGATAACCTGATGCTGTCTGACCCGCTGAGTAACCCCAGCATTTTGTGATTATCTTCGGGGTAAACCAGCATCTGCTGTCTGTTACTCCAGCACTTTGTATCCATTTCGGCACAAGGACCACATGCGTGCACGCAGGAAGACTGAGAGTAGGCAAGGATGTGAGGACAAGCCTTCACTGATGATGCGGAGGTGACGTGGCTTTTCAGGATAAATGTTTCAATGACAGTTGAAGAAAAAAATCTGGTTCATAAGGTATGTTTATGTTATAGTAGAATTAGGCCATTTGGCCCATCAAGTCTACTTCACCATTCACTCATGGCTGATCTATCTCTCCCTCCTAACCCCATTCTCCTGCCTCCTCCCCATAACCCCTGACACCCGTACTAATCAAGAGTCTATCTATCTTTGCCTTAAAAATATCCATTGACTTGGCCTCCACAGCCTTGTGTGGCAAAGAATTCCACAAATTCACCACCCTCTGACTAACCCCGGCATTCCCTCTCTCTACATGGGGGGGGCATTTAGAACTGAGATGTGGAATCCACCCATAGAGTTGTGAATCTGTGGAATTCTCTGCCACAGAAGGCAGTGGAGGCCAATCACTTGATGTTTTCAAGAGTTAGATTTAGTTCTTAGGGCTAACGGAATCAAGGGATATGGGGAGAAAGCAGGAACGGGGTACTGATTTTGGACGATCACCCATGATCATATTGAATGGCGGTGCTGGCTTGTAGGGCCGAATGGCCTCCTCCTGCACCTATTTTCTATGTTGCTATAACCATATAACCATATAACAATTACAGCACGGAGACAGGCCCTCTCGGCCCTTCCAGTCCGTGCCGACCATTTGTTTTCCCCTAGTCCCATCTACCTGCACTCAGACCATACCCCTCCATTCCCTTCACGTCCATATACCTATCCACTTTACTTTTAAATGTTAAAATCGATCCTGCCTCCACCACCTCTGCTGGAAGCTCATTCCACACAGCCACCACCCTCTGAGTAAAGAAGTTCCCCCTCACGTTACCCCTAAACTTCTGTCCCTTAATTCTCATGTCATGCCCTCTTGTTTGAATCTTCCCTACCCTCAATGGGAAAAGCTTATCCACGTCAACTCTGTCTATCCCTTTCATCATTTTAAAGACCTCAATCAAGTCACCCCTTAACCTTCTGCGCTCAAAGAATAAAGACCTAACGTTCAACCTTTCTCTGTAACATAGTTGCTGGAACCCTGGCAACATTCTAGTAAATCTCCTCTGTACTCTCTCTATTTTGTTGACATCCTTCCTATAACTAGGCGACCAAAATTGTACACCATACTCCAGAATTGGTCTTACCAATGCCTTGTACAATTTTAACATTAGTTCCCTACTCCTATATTCAATGCTCTGATTTATAAAGGCCAGCACACCAAAGGCTTTCTTTACCACCCTATCCACATGCGATTCTACCTTCAGGGAACTATGCACAGTTATTCCTAGATCCCTCTGTTCCACAGCATTCCTCAATTCCCTACCATTTACCATGTACGTCCTATTTTGATTTGTCCTGCCAAGATGTAGCACTTCACACTTATCAGCATTAAACTCCATCTGCCATCTTTCAGCCCACTTTTCCAAATGGCCCAAATCTCTCTGTAGACTTTGAGAATCTACTTCATTATCCACAATACCACCTATCTTAGTATCATCTGCATACTTACTTATCCAATTTTCCACCCCATCATCCAGATCATTGATGTACATGACAAACAACAGTGGACCCAACACAGATCCCTGAGGCACCCCACTGGTCACCAGCTTCCAACCTGACAAACAGCCATCCACCATTACTCTCTGAGTTCCTCTCTATCCCTCCCCCACCCAAGTCACACCAGATTCTCGTTTTCACCCAACAATGGCTAGTTTCCTTTATCATTGTTACTTTTTTGCGTATCTTTCTGTCATTGTTCTTTATCTCCCAACATCATTGTTTTGATTAGTGTGGGTGTCAGAGGTTATGGGATAGATTTGAATATGAGAATGGAACCAATATGTAGAGGAACCGACTAGAGGGCAAGCCATTCTAGACTGGGTATTGTGTAATGAGGAAGGATTAGTTTGCGATCTTGTTGTGCGTGGCCCCTTGGGCAACAGTGACCATGATATGGTGGAATTCTGCATTAGGATGGAGAGTGACATGGTTAATTCAGAGATTAGGGTCCTGAACTTGAATAAAGGAGATGTTGAAGGTTTGAGATGGGAATTGGCTCGGATAGACTGGCAAATTATACTTAAAGGGCTGACAGTGGAGATGCAATGGCGAAGATTTAAAGACCGCATGACTGAACTCCAGAAATTGTTCATCGCTGTCTGGCGAAAAAATAAAACTGGGAAGGTGGCTGACGAGGGAAATCAAGGATAGTGTTAAACCCAAGGAAGAGGCATATAAATTGGCCAGAGAAAGCAGCAAACTGGACGACTGGGAGAAATGTAGAACTCAACAGAGGAGGACAGATAGTTAATTAAGAGGGGGGGGGGGGGGGGCGGGAAGAGCATGAAAGACAGCTTGAGGGGAATATAAAAATGGACTATAAAAGTTTCTATAAAAAACCTCTTTAAAAAGGAAAAGATTAGTGAAGACAAATGTAGGTCCCTTACAGTCAGAGACAGGTGAATTTATAATGGGAAACAAAGAAATGGCAGAACAGTTAAATGAGTACTTATATTCTGTCTTCATCTTCACTAAGGAAGACACAAACAATCTCCCGGAAATACTAGGGGACCGAGGATCTAGTGGGAGGGAAGAACTGAAGGGAATGCACATTAATCATGAAATGGTGTTAGGTAAACTGTTGGGACTGAATGCAAATAAATCCCCAGGGCCTGATGGTCTGCATCCCAGAGTCTGCACTCAAGGAGGCGGCCCCAGAAACCGTGGATGGATTGGTGATCATTTTCCTATGTTCTCTTGACTCCGGATCAGCTCCGGTGGACTGGAGGAGCTAGAGAGAAAACGGGGAATTATAGACCAGTTAGTCGACCATCGGTCGTGGGGAAGATGCTGGATTTGATTACTAAAGATGTTATAGCAGTGCATATGGAAAGCAGTAATGGAGTCGGTCAAAGTCAGCGTGGATTTATGAAGAGGAAATCATGCTGGACTAAACTTCTGGAATTTTTTGAGGACATAACAAGAAGAATGTATAAGGGAGAGCCAGTGAATGTGGTGTATCTGGGCTTTCAGAAAGCCTTTGACAAGGTCCCACACAAGAGTACATGTGGGACTTAGAGCACATGGTATTGGAGGTATGGTATTGACATGGATAGAGAACTGGCAGGCAGACAGGAAACAAAGAGTAGGAATTAACGGGTCCTTTACAGAATGGCAGGCAGTGACTAGTGGGGTGCCACAAGGCTCGGTGATGGGACCCCAGTTGTTTACAATATATATTAACAATTTGGACGAGGGAATTCAATGTAACATCTCTAAGTTTACGGATGACACAAAGCTGGGTGACAGTGTGAGTTGCGAGGATGATGCTATGAGGCTGAAGGGTGACTTGGATAGGTTAGGTGAGTGGGCAGAAGCATGGCAGATACAGTATAATGTGGATAAATGTAAGGTTATTCACTTTGGTGCCAAGAACAGGGCATGACATGCGAATTAAGGGACGGAAGGTTAGGGGTAACGTGAGGGGGAACTTCTTTACTCAGAGGGTGGTGGCTGTGTGGAATGAGCTTCCAGCAGAAGTGGTGGAGGCAGGATCGATTTTAACATCTAAAAGTGGATAGGTATATGGACGTGAAGGGAATGGAGGGGTATGGTCTGAGTGCAGGTAGATGGGACTAGGGGAAAACAAATGGTCGGCACGGACTGGAAGGGCCGAGAGGGCCTGTTTCCGTGCTGTAATTGTTATATGGTTATATGGTTAACAGGAAGGCGGATTTTTATCTGAATGGAGAAGGGGAGGTGCAATGAAACATGGGTGTGCTTGTCCATCAGTCACTGAAAGTAAGCATGGGGGTACAGCAGGCAGTGAAGAAAGCCAATGGCATGTTGGCCTTCATTGCGAGACGATTTGAGTTTATGAGCAAGGAGGTCCTACTGCAGCTGTAGAGGGCCCTGGTGAGACCACACCTGGAGTACTGTGTGCAGCTTTGGTCCCCTAATTTGAGGAAGGACATTCTTGCTATTGAGGGAGTGCAGCGTAGGTTCTCCAGATTAATTCCCGAGATGGCGGGACTGACATATGATGAACGAATGGATCGACTGAGCTTGTATTAACTTGAATTTAGAAGGATGAGAGGGGATCTTATAGAAACATATACAATGCTTAAAAATTTGGATGCAGGAAAAATGTTCCCGATGCTGGCAGAGTCCAGAACCAGGGGTCACAGTTCAAGAATAAGAGTCAGCCATTTAGGACTGAGATGAGGAAAAACGTTTTCACCCAGAGAGTTGTGAATCTGTGAAATTCTCTGCCACAGAAGGCAGTGGAGGTCAATTCCCTGGATGCTTTCAAGAGAGAGTTAGATATAGCTCTTGGGGCTAATGGAATCAAGGGATATGGGGACAAAACAGGAATGGGGTACTGATTTAGGATGATCAGCCATGATCATATTGAATGGTGGTGCTGGCTCGAAGGGCCGAATAGCCTACTCCTGCACACATTTTCTATGTTTCTATCTTCAGTTCCTTCCTACACATTAATAGTTAATCTCCATCCCTCTGCGATGGATGCTGGTGCAGCTTGGACATTGCCCAGCTTGGAGAGGGGAGTTTTCTGTCTGCGGTTGCAATGGCTGACTAGGCTTATCCTTGATGGTCAGAGCTCCCACAGCTGCCACAGTTGAAGTTCAGTCAGTTTAGTCTATTGTCACGTGTACCGAGGTACAGTGAATAGCATTTGTTACGTGCTAACCAGTCGGCGGAAAGACTATGCATGTTTACAATCGAGCCATCCACAGTGTCCAGATACATGATAAGGGAATATCTTTTCCTGCAGCGTAAACCCAGGAGAACAAGGATAGTCTGAGGGTAGATGAGGTAGATAGTAATTCAGCACAGCTCTCTGGTTGTGGTGGGCTACCAACTGTTATCTGGCCGTTGGACTGGGAAGTGCGTTAAGGGCCTGTCCCACATACGCGATTTTCTTCGGGCGACTACAGGCGACTAGGCTGTCGCCACATGGTCGCGAGATGACGCCTGTATGGTCGTGAGTAGTCGCCCAAAGACTCGTGCCTTTTTCTGGTCGCCGCTGGATTTTTCAACGTTGAAATTTTCGGCGAGCTGCTACGACTATGACAGGTGCCGACGGTCGCCGAAAAAAATCGCATAAGTGGGACAGGGCCCTTAACTGCTGCCTCTGACCGTTTAGTGGCGTTGGCCTCTGACCTCCGGGGTCATAAACCATGTGCTGTATCTGAAGAAGGGTTTCGGCCCGAAACGTTGCCTATCTCCTTCGCTCCTTAGATGCTGCTGCACCCGCTGAGTTTCTCCAGCCTTTTGTGTACCCTCTACTTTCCAGCATCTGCAGTTTCTGGAGGACTCCGGTAAGACCAAGGGCGGCGGACTGTGCATCTATGTGAATAACTCATGGTGTACAGACGCTGTCAGGATTGGTAGTCACTGCTCTGCTGACCTGGAATACCTGATGATAAAGTGCGGGCCCTTCTATCTGCCCAGGGAATTTACATCGACTGTTATCACTGCAGTCTAAGTACCCCAGACGCTAATGCCAGGCTAGCAATGGAGGAGATTGCAAGATGCTGTAAGCAACAACTAACTGCACACCAGAGGGGGCCTTTATTGCTGCAGGTGATTTAACCACTCTAACCTCAAAACTGTACTCCCCAGATTCCACAACATGTCTCTGCCCAACCAGAGTAACAAGACTCTGGACCTAGTATTCACCAACATTGCTGAAGCTACAAAGCCCTCCCCCTCCCCCACCTGGGACAGTTGACCACCTCTCTCTGTTCCTGCTCCCCAAATACACACCTCTGATCAGACGTGTGAAACCTTCCGTGAGGACAGTGAAGGTCTGGCCTGAGGGGCTTCTCTGTTACAGGAACAGTTTCAGCAAACAGACTGGAGTCTGTTTGCACCACCCGGCCCACCTTCACTCCCATGTGGACATCAACTCCATCACCTCAACCGTTCAGGACTACAATAAAAAATTCTGCACGGACAACGTCACTACACACAAAGTAATAAGGACCTTCCCTAACCAGAAGCCGTGGAGAGCAGGGAGTCAGACTCCTGCTGAAGGCTCGCGACGGCCAGCTTTTAAATTCTGGCGATGCGAGGGTTTACAGCTCATCCAGGGCCAATCTGAAAGGGAATTAGAATGCTAAACTTAATCACAAACGGCGGTTGAGGAGCATTTCCGAAATAACTTGACAGGCGCATGTGGCAAGAATCAAATCCATTTTCGTAATTACATAAAGTTTACACTCCCCCCCCGACAATGCCTCCTTCCTGACGAGCTAAACTATTTCTACGCCCGCTTCGACAGGGGACAACAAAACTCCTGCCATCAAAGGTGCTCCACCCCCGCATGAACAACCCCTCAGTCTCTCCACCTCTGCTGTACAAGATGCACTGAGCAAGGTGAATGAGCACAAAGCTGCCGGCCCCGATGGCATCCCCGGGCGGGTGCTCAGGGCATGTGCTGGACAACTATCCTGGTCCTCCACTACATCTTCAATCTGTCACTGGCCCAGGGTGTCGTCCCCACTTGCCTCAAGTACAACTAAACCATTGTGCCAGTGCCCAAACAATCAGCGACAGGGAGTCTCAATGATTTGCGGCCAGTGGCATTCACTCCCTGTCATCCGCGCCCAAGTGCTTCAGAGCGCTATCTTGGCTCACCATCAAAAAGCCAGTCCTCTCCCCCCACACTGACACCCCATCTCAGTTTGCCTACCGGACCTAATAGGCTACAGAAGACGCCATATCGCGGCCCTAACACCTCGCCCTGACCCACCATGAGACAGCAATACAACACCTACAATCAAGGCTGCTGTTCATTGACCTTCAGCTCCGCGCCACACTTAACACGTCCATACCCCTAGTCTTGATCACCATAACTCCAGCGTCCCTTGGAATCTCCACTTCCCTCTGCAATTGGACACTGGATTTCCTCACTAACAACAAACCTCCAGTCTGTTAGGATCAACAACCTCAACCTCCCCTCACTAAACACTGAACACTGCGCTGCCACAAGGCTGTGTGCTCAGTCCTCTCCTCTACTCCCCCTCTTCACCCGAACCTGCAATCCCCTAATTTTAGCTCCAACGCCATCATAAAATTTGCCGACGCACCACGGTGGTAGGACTGATCAGTGACCAACGACAAATCAGCCTACAGGAGGAGGTCCAGCACCTGACATAACCTGGTGGTCCAATAACAACCTCGTCCTTAAACCTCCCAAAAGACGAAGGAGATCATTTGTCGACTTCAGGAAGAATCAGAGGGAGCAGACAAACTACCCCAATTCTACCCCCCCACCCCCATATAAACGGGCCTGAGGTGGAGCGGGTCCTCCAACTACAAATTACCTCGGGTACCATCTCGGAGGATCTGTCCTGGTCCCTCAACCACCTCCAAGCCGATCAAAAAGGCGCAGCAGCGCCTTTTATTTCCTAAGGAGGCGTCAAAATAAGCCCACCTGCCCGCCCCCCAAACCTGAACCCAACTTCTACCGCTTACCATCGAAAGACAAACCTGACCACCTGCTTTAAACCGGCATGGTTACAGCTCGTTGCAACCGTTAGCTGACAGGAAGCACTACAACGATGGTGAAAACCGACCAGTACATCCATCGGTGCCCCCGCCTCCCTGCCATGGCTGCCCTCACATCCGAAAAACGGTGTCTTGAGAAGGGTCCGGAAATCATCCAAGGACCCCTCCCACCCTAACCCATGAACTGTTTGCCCTCCCTACCATCAGGGAGCGGGTACAGGAGCCTTCAGGTCCCGCACCAGCAGGATGAGGAGTAGCTTCTACAATAAACACCATCGCACTGGCTTGAACTCGGAGTCCACCCCGATAGATTTCCCACATCTGTTTTTATTTATTCTGTAAAATTATCTAAACATTGCTATCACTACGTACTGACACTAAACTCGCATTTATTGTTCGTTGTACCCATAACTTGTACTGTGCAAAGACATTATATTTTAGAAATTGAATTGATTGAATTCCTTCTTTAAACACAAAGCTGTATAACCATAATTTACAACAAAAATAGTAATATCACAGTCCCATCAATCACAATAATACTTTATTAGCCAACATATACGAGGAATTTAATTAGCCACGTCAGTCATACAAATAAAAAATGCCAACGGAACAACCATAACACATTTCACATAAACACCACCACAGCGACACCAATCCACATTCCTCACAGTGTAGAAGCAAAAAAAGATCACAAATCCTCTTCCCTTCTTCGCTCTCCCGTGAGGGCAGGGGCATCGAGAGCGTCATCCGTTGACGGGATATCAGGCACTCCCGTAGCCGCGCGGCGTTTGGGCCCTGTCCGCATTGGGGAATCCTCTCCTACAGATCGGAGGGGGATTTGTCACTCATCCCACGCTGGACGATCGGACCCTGTGTCGCGGGTTGGCTCGAAACCTCTGCCCGTTGGAAGCTCCCGAGACTGCGAGCTCACGATGGTAAAAGTCCGCAGCCGTCGGTAGGAGCGATCCCAGTGCAAGGGACTGCGACTATGACTCCGAATCTTTAGTCCACACCCCGCGGTAGGCTCAAGTCAACGCCGAGCCAAGGCCTCAGCTTCCATCGATGTTAGGCCGCAAGTGACCAGAGATACGAATCCAAAAACAATTCGCATCTCCGGCAGGTAATAAACGGAAAAAAGGTTTTCCCCCCGACCCCCTCGGCCCTCCCCCACATAAAACAAACCGGAAGACCATTTACCCAGAGGGTACACAAAAAGCTGGAAGAAACTCAGCGGGTGCAGCAAGCATCTAATGACGAAGGAGATAGGCGACGTTCGGTCGAGACCCTTCTCACGACTGGTCAGGGACAGGAGAAACGAGAGATATAGACGGCGAGATGTGGAGAGATAAGGAACTCTGAATGAACAGATATCAAAAAAGTATCGGTGGATCAAAAGGAACCAAGCCATTGAACTGTTTTTTGTGGTGGAATAATGAGAAGCTGGTGCGACTGTGTGGGGGAGGGAGAATGGAAGATGGAGGGAACTAGCCCAGGGCCTAGGGCTGAGAGGAGAGGGTGGGAGGGGAGGAACACAGCAAGGGTTAACAAATTGAGAAAATTCAATATACAAAGCCCCGAAGGAATATGCCAGGCAACATTCCCCAAAGCGGAATATGAGTGCTGTTTCATCCAGCCTTGCGGTGTTGCTCCACATCTGGCCGTGAGGAGGCCAGGACCGAGAGTCGGATGGGAATGGGAGGGGGAGTTGCAGTGGCCTGAGCCACCGGAGGATCCGGGTTGGTTATCGACGGACCCAGTGCGAGAAGGTGTTTCGGAACAAGTGAACGCCAAGCCTTCCACTTGTCCTCGTACCGATATAGATCATCTGCATTCTTGAGCAGCCGGATGCAGTAGATGAGGTTGGAAGAGGTGGCAAGGTGAACCTCAGTGTCACCCGGCGACGCTGGAAAGGACTGCTTGGTCTCTGAAAGGATGAGGGGAGGTGCATGGAACACGTGTGCATTTCTTGCCGGTTTGCAAGGGAAAGTGGCGCCCGGGGAAGGAGGGTAGAGCAGGGAGGGAGGGAAGATTGACCAAGGGAAGTTCTTGCGGAGGGAGCGTCTTTGCGGGAGCAACAGGGGGGAAGTATGGGAAGATGTGGCGGTTCGGAGGGCGTCACGTTGGAGGTGGCGAAACTGCGGCGGAGGACTATTGTTTATTTGCCGGCTGATGTGCGTGAAAGGTTAGGACCAGGGACTCTGCCTCTTTTTGCGAGTGGGGGAATGGGGATACCGAGGGCAGTGTAGCGGGTATGGAGAGGAGACCCTGGTGCGAGCCTCATCAATAGTGGGAAGGGGGAAATCCCCGTTCTCTAAGAATGATGCCTTGTGATGACCTGTGTGGAACACCACATCCTGAGAGAGTCAGATGCGGCGTAGAACGGAGGAATTGGGAGAATAGGGGATGGAGTCCTTACAGGGAGCAGGGTGGGAGGCAGAGTAGTCCCCAGGTAGCTGTGGGAGTCAGTAGGTACGTAAGTGGATGTCGGTCAGGAGTGTAATCACCTGCCATCAGATGATGGTGACTGTCCAGGAATGGTAAGGAAGTTCGCGAAATGGTTCCCAGTTGTAAACCATTTACACAGACTTCTACATAAAATTATATGATATATTGGTATTATGAAAAATCATAAACTTTGCTACCCTCACAGTGTCAATAGATACTAGGCTTGTCTAGACAACCAATAACTAAGAACAGAATGCAGAATTATTTATCTGAATGGTGTCAGATTAGGAAAAAGGGGTGTGCAACGAGAGCTGGGTGTGCTTGTAAACATCTCAGTCACTGAAAGAAGCATGGGGGTCACATAGCAGCAGTGAATGAAAGCAATGGCTATGTTGGCCTTCATATGCGGAGATGATTTGAGTATATGAAGCAAGGAGGCCCGACTGCAGTTTGTACAGGCCGGTGAACCACACCTATTACAAGTGTGCAGCTTTTGGTCTCCTAGTTTTTGAGAAGTGACATTCCAGCTATAGAGTGAGTGCAGCGAAGGATTCACGGTGAGAGAATGGCGCGTGAAGTTGTACATAATGTCCTGGAGGATGGGCGGGAGTGACATATGATGAAAAAAGGGAGCGACTGGGTTTGGATATTTAGGGTATGAGGAGGGATCCTATGAAACATATTGGATAGGATTGGATAGGCAGAGGTGCAGGAAAAAGTTCCCGATGTGGGGGAGTCCTGAAACCAGGTCACAGTTAAGAATAAGGGTAGGCTGTTTAGGACTAGATGAGAAAAATGTTATTCACCCATAGAATTGTGATCGGTGGAATTCTGCTACCACAGAGGCAGTGGAGTGCCAATTCCATGATGTTTTCAAGAGAGAGTTAATTTTACTCTTCGGGCATATCGGAATCCAAAGGGACTAGGGGATAAAGTTGAACGGGTACTGATTTTTGGATGATCAACCGTAGATCAAAATTGAATGGCTCGACGGCCCGATGGCCTACTCCTGGCACCTATTGTCCTATATTTCTTTTCTATTTTCCAATGTCCTCTCGTGCAGTAAGGCAGCAACTACTGGCTACCATGCTGCCAGCGAATTAGGGAGGAGATGACTAGTTTCAAAATAATCATCAGAACTGTAGTTTATCGATCAGAGAATAAACGTGCCTTATTGATTATATATGATTATATGCAAGGGTGGGAAGAGTCTAGGAACCGAGAGGCACAGACTCCCAAGAATAAAAGCGGAGAGGCACCTATAGAATGGGAGATTGAGATCCGTATCCTGTCTTCAGATCAGAGAGGTGGTGAATCTGTGGAATCATTGCCACAGACGGCGGTAGGAGGCCAAAAGATCAATGGAACCGTTTCTCCAGCTGATGAGAGGACAGTTCAGGTTTTGCCTGAATAACAGATTGGCTCTTAGATCAAAGATTTCAGAGAATGTCCTATTTCTCAGTCTTTTCCATCTTAGAAACATAGAAAATAGGTGCAGGCAAGATCCACTCGGCCCTTCGAGCCTGCACCGCCATTAATTGTGATCATGGCTGATCAAACCACAATCATAACCCTGCCTGCCTTCTCCCAATAACCTTGATTCTCCACTCAGCCCCCCAAAGCGCTCCATCAAAGCCCCTTTAAAAAGCATAGACCATGAAATTGGCCTCCCTGCCTTCTGTGTGCAGAGAATCCTCAATTCACAACTTCTGGGGGAAAAGTTTATTTCATCGCAGTTTTTTAAATGACCTCCCTTTTATTCTTAGACTGTTGCCCCCCTGGTTCTGGATTCGCCCAACATTGGGAACATTTTTTCCTGCATCAAAGCTTGTCCAGTTTCCTTTAAATTTTATATGTTTCTAAAAGATCTCCTCTACATCCTTCTAATCCTTCAGTGAATTTACAAGCATAGTCTTTCCAATCTTTCCTCCATATGCCACTCCCGTCCCATCCCAGGGATTAATCTGGTGAACCTATCGCTGCACTGCCTCAATAGCAAGGAGTCCTTTCCTTCAAATTAGGATACCAAAACTGCACCCTGAGTATTTGGTCTCCAAATTGGACATTTTTCCTGACTGGTCACAGAGATAATACAATTTCAACATCCATCTGCAATTAAACAACACCCTTAGAAATTTTTTTCTATTATATGATAATGGACAATAGACACATAGTTGCAAGTGTAGGCATCGATCCCTTTGAGCGCCAGCACCACCATCAATGGACTCATGGCTGATCATCCACATCAAGTTTTCCCTGTTTCCTGCCTTCTCTCCCCATAATTCCCTTAACTCCCGCTAAACTTCAAGAGCCCTATCTACTCCATCTTGAAAGTATTTTCCCCCAATAGAACCGGCCTCCACCGCCCTCCACAGACTCCACTACTCTCTGGAGAAAAAGTTTTTCTCATCTCCGTTCTAAATGGCTTACTACTCCTTATTCTTAAACTATGGCCCCTGTTCTGGACAATCTCAACACAGGAACATGTTTTCCTGCCTCTGGCTGTCCAAGCCCCATCACAAATGTTTTAAAAAATAATGTTTCTTCGAGCTGTGTAGGTTGAAATAAGATTAAGGGATGATCGAGAAGCAGCGTTAAGGAGATGGTTTTTATCATAGGGCTTAATATAGCGGGAGGTGAAGAGCCCGTGGGATTAGGCAGGGATTTGGGAGAATGTTGGTTTGCCATGGATCCCAATGAGGGAAGGGTAC